>CAEGAF010113079.1:0-54337 GCA_903067075.1 Micropoecilia bifurca
AGAGATTCAGTGTGACACTGGAAACGAAGCTTACTTTGGAAAAGGAACCAAACTCACAGTTTTAGGTAAGTTGGATTTCACACATGTTCAGGTTTAGATCAGATTTAAGCTCAAGTAATTCTTAAACTGAGGTCAAATAAAAAAATTGTTGAGCTTAAACGTTTTGACATATTGAGTCAAACTCAAAACACTGTGAACTACGGAAATCCTGCTTACTTTGGAAAAGGAACCAAACTCACAGTTTTAGGTAAGTTGGATTCTCACATGTTCAGTTCACTGAATCAGGTTAAACTAAATTCAAAGCTTGGATGAAAATAAAGAAAAATATTTAGAGTTTAAAGTTCAGATGTATTAACCTGAAGTTGAATCACTGTGACCTACACTGAACCTGCTTACTTTGGACAAGGAACCAAACTGACAGTTTTAGGTAAATATTCTCTTTATTACAGAGTTTTAATGAATAATACTTTGATTAGGACCTCTGTACAGACAGACGTGTCTTCATAAAGTTAATTCTGGCAGAAAAACAGGTTCATGTTCAGTATCACTGCACTGTGACAATGCTGAAGCTTACTTTGGTCAAGGAACCAAACTCACAGTTTTAGGTAAGTTTAACTCGTCACATGTTCAGTTCATCTGATCAGATTTAAACTAAAATAATTCTTAAAATAAAGTAAAAGTGAAGTCAAACATTTTGGCTTATTGAGCTGAAGTCAAATCACTGTGAACTACGGAGATCCTGCTTACTTTGGAAAAGGAACCAAACTCACAGTTTTAGGTAAATATTTCGCTTCAATACTGAAATAAAATAGTTTACACTTAATCAAGCCTTGAGGTTGACGTTGTGTTAAAGTTTTTTGAACATAAATATTATGGTTAAAGAGGTATTTGTTGAGTATTCCTGCACTGTGACAACCTCAACGAAGCTTACTTTGGAAAAGGAACTAAACTAACAGTTTTAGGTGAGTACAGTTTGCAAAAATGAACCAAATTTTAAGCCATAAAGGTGCTTGAATAAGCAGCATGTAAGCAGGTCTTTCTAGTTAGAGTCCAGCTCAGTACTTTTTGATATGAAGCTGAAGCTCTGTGATGACAGAGAAGCTTATTTCGGCCAGGGAACAAAGCTGACTGTTCTGGGTGAGTAAAGGTCTAAACAAAGTAAATTTGAGAGCCAAACTGATGTATCGAGGAATGATTTTAGATCCTCAGGCTAAAATCTGCGACCTTTTAACCATTTCTGAGGAAAATTGACTAATAATAGGACAAGGATGTGAAATATAAAGCTGCATGTTGGAGTGTTTTACACACTGAATCTGTTCACTGTGCCACTGGTGCTTACGAAGCTTACTTCGGAGAAGGAACAAAGTTAACAGTTTTAGGTAAGAGATATGAAAATATAAATGTTATTCAGACATGTTTTTAAAAAAACTGTAAGAAACAACAGCAAATACAGAAAGATTTCCAGTGAAAGTTGAGCTGCTCGCTGCCTGAGCTCCAACTTTTTGCTCTGGACTTTAACCGCTGTGCCAACTATGAAGCTTACTTTGGCCAGGGAACAAAACTGACTGTTTTAGGTGAGTAAAACTGAAATTTGATCCCTGTGAAAGCAGCTACAGCAGTTTTATTACACTGAAAAATGTTTAGCTTTATTTTAAATTAAATACAAGTTTTAAAAAAAAGTCAAACGTTTGCATCGTGGCAACACAAAGAGTGGTCAAAAATAGAAAAAAACATTGAAAAATAACTGAAAAAGTAATGCAGCAAAAAGAAAGAAGAAGCTGAGGTTGTTTTGGGCACTGATGGGGCTCAGTGTGTCTCTGGTGGTGGAGCTGAAGCTTACTTTGGAACGGGGACAAAGTTAACAGTTTTAGGTAAGAAATTGACTCAAAAACAGCAAGAAATGCACACACAGATCATACTTTAACCAATTAACCTAAACTCTATCAGGAAGAGGCTCATTTTATGACTCTAGAAAGGACATTTCTGCGTATTTGTGAGGTTTTGTTATGTAACGTTTGCTAGTTTTAAAAAGAAAATGTAACTTAGTGAGAATTTAAACGACAGGAGAGCAGAGGAAACAGGTTGTGAGAACTGATCCTGCTCACTGTGGTCAGTACGTCTGAAGCTTACTTTGGTGGAGGAACCAAACTCACTGTTTTAGGTAAGAAACGTTTCAAATCTAAATTATTAAGTAATATGACATGATTTACAGCTGAATTGGTGCTTAAAGACCCCAAAAAATAGTATGAAAGCGTATAGGATGCTTACACCAAGGCAAATAACTTGGCCAAAAGTGTTGGCAAAAATTCAAAAAACATTGAGATTGTGACTGAAAAAGTCTTTAAGGTCACAGGAGAAGTTGGTGAAGTTGGGAAGGTTTTGTAACTAACTGAGCAGCAGAGAGTTTGTGTCACAGTCTGGAGTCTCTGTGCTCCTTGGGCAGTGAAGCTTATTTTGGAGCTGGAACTAAACTCAACGTTTTAGGTAAGAAACATTTCAAAATCTAAATTATTAAGTATTATGACATGATTTACAGCTGGATTGGTGCTTAAAGACCCCCAAAAATTGTATGAAAGTTGTTAGGATGCTTACATCAGGGCAAATAACTTGGCCCAAAGTTTTGGCAAAAATTCAAATAACATTGAGATTGTGACTGAAAGAGTCTTAAAGGCCACAGGAGAAGTTGGTGAAGTTGGTGAAGTTGGGAAGCAGCAAAGAGTTTGTGTCGCAGTCTGGAGTCTCTGTGCTCCTTCGGCAATGAAGCTTATTTTGGAGCTGGAACTAAACTCACCGTTTTAGGTAAGAAAAAACTAAAATAGAAGCTGTTAAGAGCTCCAACATCATATATTAAGCATCAACTGAGCTTTTTCTGAAGTGTAAAAGACATTATGTCAAATGTTCTCTAGTCAAAGTTGAGGAGCTATTAAATGTTTGGCTCAAAGCCCAGATTATTACCCTGTCAGTCGGTTCTCATCACCGCGGTTAAACACTGTGACTCCCAGTCTGAAGCTTACTTTGGAGCTGGAACTAAACTCACCGTTTTAGGTAAGAAACACCAAAAATATCCACAATAAATCAACCTAGAAGATCAGATGTAATGGAAAATTGGTTTGGAAGTTGTAAAAAATAGAAACGCAATTTAATCTTTGGCTCTAATTTAGATGTAAACAACAAAAAAAAGAATAAAAACTAACAGGAGTTGGTGAAATAATTAGTTTTTGGTTTACTTTTGCTACTGAAGTCATTTAGTTCATGTGTAAAATAGGTTAAACGCAGCAGCAGCAGCTTCCAGCAGCTTTTCCTGCTGCTGTTAATCAGTGTGAACGACTTCAATCCTGCTTATTTTGGAGCTGGAACTAAACTCACCGTTTTAGGTAAGACTGCAAAACGGGAAATATCTGTCAACATTGGAGTGGTGTTTTTTCTCCAAAATAGCCAGCAGTCTGTCTCTAATTATCTAATGTAGAATGCAGCCTCTAGCTTTCAATAGCAGCAGCTTTTCCTGCAGCTGTCTGTCAGTGTGAACCAGTACGAACCTGCTTACTTTGGCAGAGGCACCAGACTCACCGTTTTAGGTAAGACAACAAGAAAAACTCAGGTTTTTGGAACAAAATCAACACTGTTAACAGGAAAGAAAAAAAGAAAAAGCCCAGATTAAATTAAGTTTTATTCTTGACAAGAAGTATTTAATTAATCATCTGAAAAAGTGCAGAAGCCCAATGTTTGGACTCAAACCTCATCATTTTCAGCTCAGTTGTCTCCATAGTGAGTTTGTGTGCCAGAACGCTTCAGGTTTAGTGAAATAAGGCCAGTAACTGCGGTTGTTGGCTCTCAGCAGCTTTTCCTGCAGCTGTCTGTCAGTGTGAACAGCTACGATCCTGCTTACTTTGGCAAAGGCACCAAACTCACAGTTAGGTAAGAAAACATGAACTCCTGAGAATTATTTTACCATAAAATTCACTTTGAAGAAAACTACTGGATAGAAAACGAGCTGTAGAGGTTTGTGGTGTTTCTGCTTGCAAGTTTTTAAATATATCTTCACAAAAGAAGTTATTAAACAAAATGTAGGACTTTTAAAATAACTGATTCAGTATTTTTGTCTTGCTGCTCTACCTGGGATCGGTTGTGGTTAAAAACAGTAAAAATTAGCATTTAGCTTGTCAGGCTGAGCAGCTTTTCCTGCAGCTCTTTCTCAGTGTGACGAACTACGAACCTGCTTACTTTGGCAGAGGCACCAAACTCACAGTTTTAGGTAAGAAAACAAAGAAAAGCAACTACTTATTTCTTTACAAAATGTACTTTAAAAAAACTGAGGTTTACTGCTTTGAGGTCAAGTAATTTTTTAGACTGAAGATCAGCTAATATCTGATCTGAGGAACTAAAGCTGGTTGAGAACTTTAAAGATTTGGAAAGTTGAGGAAAAAAAACATTTGTTTTCAACTTTTAGTGACTATAATCTATATAGCAAATAACTGTAACTCTTTGTACTAGAAACTAGACCAAAAATACTTTGTAAGAGTTTTTGTTCCTAAAATATATTTTAAGTTTTCTTTCAAGATTTAAAATAGACAAACGTTGAAAGTCAAAGTAAAATTCAGGAATTAGATTAGCAAGACCGACCAAACATTCATAATTATCTTTAAGTTTCAGGCCACAATGTAAAAACCAAGATGAGTTTACAATGTTTTTACTTGGGTTTGCTGCTTGTTAATTGTATTTAATTAGTGGGATCATTGCTGAATAAATGTAACTACTAGAAAAGATGGTCTTTGTTTTCAGCTTCAGTGTAAAAGTCTATTTATGTCGTACTGTTGGCAAACAGTAAGATCATAACAAACCTGATCTACTGTTAACCTGATAATTTAAGTAAAACGTTTGGTTAAGTCACACTGAACAATGATCAAGTAAAGCAGAGACGTATCAAACTCATTTTCATTTCAGCCGCCATCAAGTCCATTAATATGATACAATTATATTTAAGCACACAACCTATCATGTCAGGACTTGAGCTTGACATGTGTTGTGAAGAACATCAATGAATTATAATCTATTTATTTTTGGTCCAAACCTTTTGCAACTTTTCAAACTTGTTCTAACCACACAAGGCCAGAGGAGACGGTTGAAATTAATCATTTTCTTAGGAACAAGAACTTCTTTGTGGGACTCCTTCGTTGGGTCCATGATCAGCACGTTAGACCCAACATGTTATAAACTATATTCTTGAAGAACTATAATCTTAACATTTAAAATTGATAACGCCAAAGAAATACATATACGTCCATACATTCACATGTCCAGATGTTCAGATTCGGGTGATGGAGTTTTGACTGAATGAATTGTTTTATCTCTTGTTTTAGAAAAGGACATAAACGTCACTCCCCCGACTGTGAAAATTCTAGAACCTTCAAACAAAGAATGCAAAGACAAAAAAGGGAAGAAGAAGAAGACCCTGGTCTGTGTGGCCTCTGGTTTCTACCCTGATCATGTCAGCGTGTCCTGGACGCATGACGGCGGGAACATAACTGACGATGTGGAGGTGTCCACTGACGCCGCCGCCAAGAGAGATGGAGACTCTTACAAAATCACCAGCCGGCTGATTGTCCCCATCGAGATTTGGATTAAGCCGAACGTTGAATTTAAGTGCATTGTCAGCTTCTTTGATGGGACCAGTAACATCGAAAGATCTGATAATTTTACAAGTACGTTCATTTACCAAACAATTATCCTAAACTGCTCCTTGTAGCTATACTCCTAACAATGTCCCTTCTCTTTATTCCTCCAGCAAAAGGCATAGATAACCCAGGCATGACTCGAGGTAAACTGCAACATTTCACTCTTAAAAGCACAGAAAACATAGTTGGCAGCATGTTGATGGCTTTGAGAAACTGTAAACATTTGAACTTCCTACAGAGAACTACATAAAGATCAGCCAGAACGCCAAACTGTCCTACAGCGTCCTGATCGTGAAGAGTTGCCTCTACGCCGCCTTGGTCTGCTTCCTGGTCTGGAAGCTTCAGGTCAGTCCAGAAACATCCATGTTGGTTCTGATCAAATATCAGTGATACAAAGAGCTTCTGATCCTGAGGGATTTTTTGTGTGTCTTTTTCAGGGAAAACTTGGAAAGCAGACCAAGTGAGAGCAGAGCTGAAGCTTTGAATCTTCCTCCTTGTACATAATAAACCTGATCTGCTGTTATTCTGCACAGATTATTTTGCAGAATTGATAAAACTCAAAATCTCACCAAGTGGTTTTGGTCTAATATCTAGTGAAAATATCTTGAAGACAAAAGTAAGTTACAAGTAACTTTTCAGCAAGATATGAGTTTGTTTTAAATCAATAAACTTTTATTTATGATAAACTAGTTCCATTAGAAAATTTATAATGAGACATTTTCTCCATGTAAAAATAATCTGTCAGTGAACTAGAACTTCATCAATATTAAGACTTAAAACAAGATTCTACATCTTGCTGAAAAATTACTTTTAAATTTGTTTTGTTTTGTTTCAGGTGTTATAAGATATTTGTACTAGACCAAAAAGTAAGATTTTGTATTTTTGCAGTGTATTATTGCATTTTTCCAGATACTTTCTAAATGTGTGCTTGTTTTTATTCATATGAGCTTCAATAAAAGTGTTTTAAATTATGCCCGAAGTCATTGTTGTTTATTTTCTTCTGCACTTTGTTCGGGAAATGATTAAAAGTCTTCATATGGCTGTCAAAATTGTTTTTTATATGTATTAAAACCAAAAAATGACACAATTGTTTTTAATTTGACGTCAAAGCAGAAAAATTGACTGAAAATGAAAAGATATTGACAGTAACCGTCGTTTTACTCCATCACTTTTTCCAGACATGCTGTCAGATATTTTTAGTTGCCTTCTGAGAAGCCAGCTCATTTTCTTTCCACATCTACATGAAACATCTCAGTTTCAGATCGAGACTCTCCGTTTCGCCAAGATGCAGTTCAAGCATTTTTAGCAGTAGAGGAAGAGCGAGAACAGGAAGTCGACGTTGAGAAGAAGCAGGTCAGAGCCGCTGTGGGGGAGCAGAGAGCAGCAGGATGCGGTCAGATGGCGGCCTGCAGCGCCGCGTCTCTGCTGAGAAACAACCTGCAACCTTTACCGCCGCATCCGGCTCTACAATCGCACCTGCATCTGTGCAAAAACACCTCTGCATAAACACACACACACACACACACACACACACACACACACACACACACACACACACACACACACACACACACACACAGCTGGTAAACACTCAGTTTCTGTGTCAACTGAAGCTAAAAACTGAACGTGTCAATATGTGAAAAACGACAAACAGCAGCTGTTTGCTGTGATCTGGAGCTAAAAGAGTTTGTTTTGTTTTTCTATTTTGTAGCAAAATGCGATGGGTTAGATTTGTTTCAGAGATCAAATTAAATGAGTTTAGTTGTGTGAAAAAGAATCATTTCTTACAAATTTCTTCTGTTTCTGCTTCTCTGTCAGACACTGCAAAAAACTACATCTTGACCACTTATATATATATATATATATATATATATAAACATATATATATATGTTTTAAGTCGATAATTCTTTAATTCTTCAGATTGGCAGATTATTTCACTTATAACAAGGGAAACTGTTTTAAGTGAAGTACGTTTTTGTTTGGTATTAAGAAATTACTGACTTAAAACAAACTACTTACTGAAAACTTACTTGAAGGTTAGTTTAGTCTTATTTCAAGTATAAAGATATTTGCACTGGAAACTGAACAAAAATACTTGGTAAGGTTGTGTTTTTTTGCACCTACATTGTTTCAGACCATCATATTCAATATGAAATGTTTAACTTGGCTCTCTGTGGAAATATAAAAGTTCCTGTTAAAACATGAATCAACTAATTAAGGACATTTTGATTCAATTCGATCAAAATACCAAAGTCTGATTACTACTGATGACTAAAAAATATTCTAGTAGGCTCAGCCACCTTAAAAATATTCAAAGGGAAAAAAATAATAAAAAGTAAAATAATAACACTAGGTCAGTGTGGAAAAGGTCACAAAACAACCAGCAGTGGTCACCCAATCAGCATGACCTCAGGATCAGGTCAGCAGGTAAAAGGTCAGCACCTGCACTAACCCTAACCCTGTTACTGGGCAACAGGATGTTTTTGATCTCCAAGACGTTTGAGAAAACGTCTTAAAACTTTTAAAAACATGTATCTCATTACATTTCTAAAAGAAATTAGGTGTGAAAAAATAAACCAAAAGAAATAAAGGAAAACTGTCAGGAATCAAAAGCTTTCTCATATCAGAGTGTTTAAATTAATTGTTTCCATGGGATTTCTCATGTTAACTATGAAATAACAAACAGATTCCCTGTGTAATTTACCTGCAAACAGTAAATCATTTTTGTCACTTCATAGCATTTAACATGAATTTAAATGTCTAAAAAAACTCTTCACTTTCTTCGGCCGTTTTCCTCAAAACATGTCAGGAAAAACAGAAAACATCTGTGCAGCAACAGAAATACAACACCTGGGAATATAGAGCACAAGTCTTCAAACCACAAGCCTTGTATCTGTTTAAATATTGATTCTATAACTTAGTTTAAACTTTATAGAACAAGATGACTTTAATTTATAGAATTATTTATTGATTTATTTAAAACCTCATGTGCAACAACCAATAATTACTAATGATTCATCACTTTATCTGCTAAATAAAGCAAGTTTTAGAGAAACACGCAACCAATATTCTGTTGTTACACAGAACAAACAGAAAAAATACAAACAAAAATTCTAAGAAATAAACATTTTTAGACACTTGCATAGCATGTTTTTTTGTTTGTTTTTTGTTTTTGTTTTTTTCAAATCTGACTTGCAAGACTTTCTGCATCCTCAGCTTGATTGTGCCGATTGTCCATGTAAATCTGCTGGTGGTTCCAGACGCCATTTTTCTGCTTGTCAAATGTCTCAGGGACACCAGCAGGGAAAGAACCGCTGCTGAGGCCACGGTCCACCGTTTGTCTGCTGCTCTGTTTACACACAAAAAGTGGCTTCAACAACTTCAACGGGGGGAAAAACAAACACCTTAAATAAAATTTCCGAAAAACAACTTACCGAAAAACAAACGCAGTATTTGAAAACATGGCGCCCCAGCGGCCTACCGGCCCACTCTAGGCCTTGATTGTCAGCAGGTGTGTTAATTCGCCAAATTACAAGACCTCCTTCAACACGGAGAGGCCACGTGGCTCTGCACAAGTTTTGAATCATTTAGGTTGGACATCCACCCAGATGCGGTATCTTGGAAGGCCAGAAATGATGAACCGGGTTTCAGAGTTAATAAATATCAGAACGCCTCATAAACAAACATGGTGCTGAACAGCCAGATCTGACCGTTTCCAGTCCAATTAGTCAAAATCTCAACCTCTAATAATACCCATGTAGCTACATGTTTAAAATCTAAGGTGTTAACTCTTTCTCTAAATTATTAGGGATAAACTGGCTTGTTCTTGTAAAAAATTTACTTTTTCAAAATTTTGAGCAGTCCAAATTACAATAAATAGCTCATGAATATGTTTAAATGTGTCCATTTATTAAAACTCCCAACTCGCCAGTTTCTGGGTCTTTTAATTAATCTTTAAATAATATAAATTTTGCCATGAATTACTTATTAAGAAATGCAATAAAGTTGTCTCAAATATGTTGTTCTTTATTTTTAGATTGATTTATGCAAAGACTAGTCAACAGATCTCAATTAAATGTTTGGTTTAGATTTAATTTCAAATTAAAATTATGAACTTCCTGTTGTTCTGTTTCTGTTGCAAAAAGCTGGACCAGAATGTTATTTCCTTGTCAAGAGTTCTTCACATCATCGCCGACTTCAGATGTTGTAAAATGCAGCTGTTGTGTGTATGAAGGATTTGAATCCAGGCTGAGCAGCTTCTGGACCTTCAGAACCAGAACCAGAAGGAACAGCAAACATCAGCTTCTGAGCAGGGACCCCCTTTTAAAACTCACATATTATGCTATAATGTAAAAAAAAAAAAAAAAAACTCTTTTAAAACTCTCTTTCACTAGTCAATGTGTTTCACATAAATGTTGCCAGCTGAATTTAGTACTCAGGGCTTTTAGCAGCTGGTTTCTCCACAGAAGAACTGCTGGATGTTTCCTTCTGTCGTTTTCTTGTCAGAAACTTTTCCATTTCTCTCTGCCTATAGCTTTAACACTGAAAGAAACAGCATATCAAGAGTATGAATGCTTTGCCTTAAAGTATTTTGCATTAATTAAACTTTTTCCACTAGTGTGAAAACATTTCTTTTTCACACTAAGGAAAAAGAAACCTGGTGAAAACAACTTACAAACTGTACATTTGCACATGAAAGAAAGAGAAGCAGCCAGCTTTACTAGTTGGGAAGCTTATTTGTCACACAGAGTGCCCCCATGTGGTGGAAACAGGAACATCACCTCAAGCTACACACAGGTTAGCAAAATAGGTTTATTACATAAACATATACAATAAAAATGCAACAGACAAATAAAAAATTGTGAATTTGTACACATTTTGATTCAAAAAAAGAAAGGTAGTCAAAATAATGAAACAAACAATAAAATTACATTATATTAGAATATTAGATTCTCTAAAAAACAGAGAAAGCATAAGTCCAGTGAGTAGATAGCTTATTTTCAGTGCCTCCTTGTGTCCACAGGTCATATTATGAGATGTTTCATGTTAAGGTTTCATGTTGTTTAATGCAGAAGGCAATCTGAGCAAAGTGCTGACTGTAGAACTCCTTGTTCATCGGGTCTTTTCTAAAATAAAAATAACTTTGTGCACTCTGGTCCCTGTTTTTAATTCCATTTGGCAAATGCAGAAGTTCAAAGGTGAAAGGTCAGCCTATCAAAAGACGTGCCGACCAGTCCTGCCATTCTTTGGCGGGTGCCTGGCACAGCTGGCACAGCAGAAGCTGGAGTAGTACTGATGGTCGCACAGGCGGGCGTAGACTATGAGTTTACAGTTGGCGAGTTCAGGCTGGTCCAGACAGCCTGGCGGCACATCAGCACCTGAAACAGCACATTCAGTAAGACTATTATTCAGAACTTTATTAGGTGAAAACAGGTTGATTCTAACAAATAGGTTGAAATTATAACTTCTCATCTAAAGGCAACAGCCAAATTACATGGATTTAAAAAAAAAACTCTGCAAGAATAGTTTTCATTTTAATATATAATTCTTTTGTTTGTATAATGTCCTTTGAGAAACTTTCAACTGATGCGCACTTTACATAATGTTTAAAACAGGTGAAAAGTAAATTATAACACTTTTCAATCTGGATAACAGAAATAAATTCCCAATTCTCTTAAATTAATGATATTCCCTTTTAATTTTTTCTATTATTATTTATTTATAATGGGATTTTTTTTAAAAAACCCATCTAAATTTAATAATAATAATAATAATAATAATAATAATAATAATAATAATAATAATAAAACATCTATTTTTAAAGAAAACTTAGGGAACGTCTCTCTAAGCTACCAATAAACAGTGGAGTGCCTCAAGGCTGTGTGCCCAGTCCTCTGCTTTAGTCTCTGTTCACTCTGTAAGTCTGTCTTCTTGTTGCCGTTCCAAGGTGATAGTCAAACCCTTAACAGTGTAGTGGTTGTGTTGAGAGTAGATGATGAGGCAGCATCCAAGGATGAGGTTCAACACTTTATGCCAAGCAAAATATCTTGCAACTTGAAAACCCAAAAGACTAACGAGAATTTTGCTGACAAAAGGAGAAACCAGTCAACTATTCTCATCAATACGTCTTAAATGGGATTTGTGTCAAGTGTTAAATTGATTTGAGGATTTACATTATGTGGAGTCTGTATTGGTCTTTCAGCTGGTCTATTTTGGTTAAAAGGGCATATTTACTATACTTCTGCATACAGCTACGCACACATTCTTAAAATACTTTGTTTTTAAATATTTTTTCTTTCTATCATACCTACCATAATCATAATTCTTTTTAAACGTAGTTTTTTTCTACGCAGTTTTACTTATTTTTTGAATGACAGCAAAATCAGCATCTATTGCAATCTAATCTAAAACAGACTAAATGCATATTAACAGAGTGATTTATTCTCACCTTGTGAATCCTTTATCACCCTCACTTCAGCTGTGGCGCTCACAGAATAAATGCCTGTGTAGGCGTTGCAGGTGTAGGTTCCCTCATCAGAGGTCTTCACGTTATTGAATATCAGGCTGCCGTCCGATGATACCAGGATGTTGCGGCCGTCTGGACGCACTGGCACTCCGTTCCTGCCAACACAAGCAGAAGCTCAGTGAGATTTATGAGCTGTATGGTCAAAAATTGCTACTTCTTAGAAATGATCAACAGATATTAGCTGTCTAGATACCAGTTGAAATATGCAGAAAAAGGTCAAAAAGGGTTTGATTGCAGCGATTCCGTTGATAATTTATCCACTGAGGTTCCTTTTGATAACTTTTGGAACACTAAATGCATTAAAAAAATCTTTAAAATGAGCCTTAATAATAAATAATCCGGTCCACTTAGAAACTCAACTTTTCAGTAGAACAACGGCAACTTTTACCTGGACCAGCCGATGTTGACGTTGTCTCCAGACACGACGCAGGGCAGCACAGCTGTGCTGCCTTCAGTCACCTGGATGTTGTTGGGAGCTGTGGTAATCTTCAAGTCAGCTAAAATAATAATAAAAAATATAAAAATAGAATTTTTTTAGATTAACTTTATAAACATATAAATATCCTTAAAAGGTTGAGAATGTTTGGAGTATCAAATGACATCTACTGCCTCCTGGTGGTGAATGTTTGAAACACAAACCGCACACATTTAGTGCTCACGTATCATCAGGATGATCAGAACTGCATGTGAATGAGGTGAAAAAGGTGGTTGGACATTTTTACCCTGGACCTTGAGCTGCAGCTGCCTCTGCTCCAGCTGCTGCTGGCTGGCAGCCGTACATGTGTAAACCCCGGAGTCGTCAGACCTCAGAGGGCTGATCACCAACGTGCCTTCAGTGTGCTGGGTAATCCTGAAACGACACCAAGCAGTCAGAAAATCTGTTTACTGCCAAGAGATTGATAAAAAGAAATTGGGTTTGCTGTTTGACTGAGAATTCCCCACAGAAATAAAAGAAATGCATTTAATCCGTCAGAGCAGGCAACAAAGTCGCTGGTTTATTTCTTTAATATGTTGTTTTTTTCTTCTGTTTGACTGGATTATACATTAAATATAATGTATAACAGAAGAATATAAATGGAAATCCACAACAAAATAGCAGCAACTTCTGATTGGAGTGTATTATTGCTCTGGTTTTTGCTTTTTGGGGTCCCTCTGGGGTCAGTACTTGGCCCTCTTTTGTGTTTCTTTTCACATTTTCCCTGTATATATATTTTATTCTTCTATTCTTCATAAACTCTGTGGATCACAAATGCAACAGCTCTACACTTGTTCTTCAGGTAAACCTTTAAAAGTTTAAAATGACCAGATATTGGATCTATACCTGGAGTCACTGAGGGTTTTTCCATCTTTGGTCCACTGAATACTGACAGACAGCAGAGATGCTGCTGGGATGATGGTGCAGGGGAGTCTCACGACTTGACCTGTTCGCATTTCTACTGTCGATGGGCTTGACTGATCGATGCTGAACCTGAGAAACGGTACGGAAACAAATCTATTGACGTTCACACACCATATGTGAAACCAAAGAGATATTAGAAGTACAGCAGAACACTGAGGTTCACTGATTTTGTGTTTGGACGTTCTCACCTGGGGATTGGGCCGTCTTTAGGCAGCAACGTTGGGAAAGGCTGAGATGGAGCATCTGTGTAAAACAAACATTTTGACAATGAATGACCATTTGAACAACCTTTCATTTGAACATCGTCATGTTCCTAAAGAATTTGGCCAAAAGTGATTTTCGCAAAAAAGTCACCATGCTTAAATAACTCAAGTCCAGTCAGACTGAATGGAGAGCATCTGAAAAAGATCTATAATACATTCTTAATTTTATAAAGGCCTGGACTTTGACTGGGCCATTCTAAAACCTGAATAAGCTTTAATCTAAATGCTCTATTGAAGTTCTGGATTTACATTAAGGGTCGTTTTCACCAAACCTTTTTAAATTATGAGAACAGGGGTGCTGTGGTGTAGGAGTAAAGCACAACCCACATTTGGAGGCTTTAGTCCTCAACGTCGCCTCATGACCTTTGGCGCATGTTTTACCCCATATCTCATTACCCCATTAACAAATAAAGGCTGGCAGACCCAATAAAACCTTTAAGAAAAATATTGGAGAATAAAGTCATAAAATCAAGACACAATGTTACCAGAAAATGCTGTAAAATTACTAGAAAAAAAGTTGTTTTATTGGGAGCAAAACTTCAACCAACCCATCTAGTCAGTTTTTTCTCCATTGTTTGCACAATGGTTTCAAAGTCCTTCTATTGATACAAATTTGATGATGATGTAAATATTAAATATGTCCTATTTGTGAAACCGGTGCCAAAGTAAAACTTCATAAGGTGCTCAGTATTCCTCATTTAGATTTTAGTTATTATAAAATTGATACTTCACTCTCCTAATTTCACAACTTTTTTCTGGTAATATTATGACTTAATTCTTGCATTATTATGGCTTTTCTTGTGTTGTTTCGACTTAATATAGTACTTTAAACTCGTAATTTCATTTTTTTATGTTCTTGGCCTTAATACTCTGTCATAGGTTTGTGTCAAATTCTTGATTTGTTTTTGTTTGTTGTTTTTTTGTGTGTGAGTACCTGAGACAGACAGGTAAATGTAGCGGTGGTCTCTCTCCCGTTCTCGAGTGACGAAGCACAAGAACCAGCCGGAGTCTGACGTCACAAGAGGACCGACCAACAGGGAACCATTGGGCTGCTGGTGATGTCTGGGAAGAAACAGAAACAATACATGACACAGAGGAATGAGACGTAAATGGATCCATTTAACCAGAGCTGGAGCGAACCTTTGCGCTGACAGAGGGGTCCCGTCTCTCCTCCACTCCACGACGACGGTCGATGACGGCGGAGGTCTGACTCTGCAGGGCAGCACCACCGTCTGGCCGACTAAGGCCTCCACTTTGTCTGGGTCGCTCTTATCAATGCTAACACCTGCCAGGGTCAAACTGAGGAAACATGAGGAGATACGAGGAAAGACGACAGAAAGGACGAGAAGAAATGAAGGAAGCAGAGAGAGGTTTGAGGAGAAGAGAACAAAATTCACTTTATGCTCTACTGTTGGTGGACAAAGCAAGCATAAAGAGAGCCCCTGACCTGGCTTTTTAGGTGTGTCAGGAAACAAAGACAAGGCAAGGAAAAGAACGGAAAAAAGATGCTCATAAAGGAGCCATGCGACATGACAATCATCACGACATGAACTGACCTCCAACAATCTAAGACAATAGATCTGAACACCTTAAAACCAACAATTATGACGCCCCACATGAAAACAAACACAAAAATATTTCTGAAACTAAAAAAGGCCCCCAAACACGACACCATGAAACACACATACGACAACAGTATCACAATTAAAGCTTTATTAGTTTGATTTTTGTCCAAACAAACAGAGCCCAGAGGTGGTAACAAGTGACACAGTAAGTTAGGAGACACAGAGAAACACCAACATTAAATCAGACAAACACCAAAGAATCAACAAAGACTTTAACACCCGAACAGTCCACTTAAACGTAGAGTCAATGAAAGTTTTGTCCCCCAATATTTTTGGGGTTATAGCAAGAAATAAGACGCCTCTGTGTAAGCAGAGAAAAGAAAACCAGCGTGTGGAGCTAGAAGCAGCTGGACAGAGCGAGTGTTGATTATATTAGCATCACAAACACATATAAAAAGGAAAGCGGTATAAAACAATGTACAAAACAGGATTTACAGGAGTATATTATGTATAAAATGGAGGTACAGTTGATTTATATACTGATTTTCTTGATATAAAACAGGAGAATACCTCTACAATACTGCATCACTCTGAGAATAGATCACAATGTCATCTGCAAACAACATAATCTGTGGAAACTGCTGCCTCCGTTCACTGAGTTAGTGGCTTTAATACCAGGCAGAAACAGGCCAGTTCATCATTATTTTAACAAAAATATCTGTTGTGTTCCTGAGATGTTTAGATAACTGGAATTAAAGGGATGGTCAGGATTTTTTTATGTTACGTTCTGTGAAGATGTTATCGGTAATTGAACATTTACCTGTAGTAGAAAGATTTCACAAAAAGGAATGAAATCAGTAGAAAGATGGAAGGCTAACAGCTACCAGTCAGGGGTGATATTTAGCTTATCTTAGCCATTTTGCATTTTCAAATTTCTTGCTTTTTTCTTAACCTTCCTGCTACCCCTAAGTTTTTAAACAAAGCGATAACTTAGGGTAGTTTAACTGCAAAAACTTAAAATCCAAATTAACAAGACTCATTTAAAAATGTGAGCATTTACTATTTGCTAAGATAATATAGTATCTTATGGGTATAAACGATTTTTATTGATCAATTTCTAATGACCAAATCAGCTCAAGATTTTATTTGGGATCAAGAATACATTTTTAAGGATATTTAGACCATTACATGCATAAAACACAAACTTCCTCATTCTAATCCAGAATGATAAACAACTTTGGAAACTTTCTTCCAATCTCCTCCCGTTTACTCCTTGGCTTTATAGCACCAAGTGAACTGGAGCTCCTTCAGCAGCGTCTAGAAGGCTGTCGACCGGCTTTATGAAGCCGGTGGCGATGGTGGGATTGGAGTGCGGGTTTCTTACCTGGCAGCTGGCCCGGTCATCTGAGGCCGCGCTCCAGTCGAAGGCCGGCGCGTCCTCAGATACACCCGAGCTCTGTGGGCATGTCTGGCTGCACTGGTGCCGTGTCTGCCGGAGTCGCTGGGCAAGCCGCCCTGCGCCGTGAAAGTGGGGCCCACGTCGGGTGACTGGGTGTCGGGCGACCCTCTCGGCACGGTTCTTTCGAGACCAGATTCCCTCGTGGGTGTCAAACGTCCGACGGGCGCAACCGGCTGAGGCCGCTGCTGGCTGGGCGCCGGCACCTGACACGCCCGCTGGCACTCCGCCCGGCTCATGAAGTTGTTGCTGTTGCCGTGGCAACCGCCGTACCAGAAGTGGGCACACTTGGAGGTGACGACGTCAAAGTGGTACCGTGCCACCCAGCTGCTGCAGGAGCCGGCGGCACGAGGCAGGGAGCAGATAGACCGCTCGACTGCAACAACAAAAGATTTCCTTTACGGCCCACAAATAACAGATTAACAGTTATTAATCAATAATTATACATATCACGATTGATGCATGATCAATATCAGTAGATAATGTGTCTGAAATCAATAATTTCACTGAAACTGGATCCAGAATTGTAGAGCATTCTGGGGAATGTAGGCAGAGGAACGACCTCTCACGGCTAGCTAAGCAAGGTTGGTAACTCAGCCTTGTTTGGTTACCTAGCAACAACATGTTGAGTAACTTTTGCAGCAGCAATTTAAGATTGAAGGATTTCTCAAACATGCATGTAAGAATCAAAGAGATACTCCAGGCATGTTTTGATGAGGGAATTTACTTAAAAGAACCCCTTTAAGAAAACTGGGGCCAATTTATCGTTGCACCCCTAATTCTGGTAGTAACTAACCATTGCATTGTAGAATTCAAGATTATAAAGTTAAGCTTAAAAAAAGAAAGACAGGGAGAAAGAAACAGCTTATCTTCTCAGACTTTTTGCTCTTGCTCTTTTCTCCATCTTTTTCAGAGATTGTTGGGGAAATATTGCCAAACCTCCTCAGTTTTATTGATGACTCCAATAAACTTTTTTATGTTTTCTTCTGGGTTCTAACCTGAAACATCACAACTGTTCTATAGCAAACCTTTTCATAAAACATCTTTAATTACTATGATTATAAGTTACTAATTTATTATAATTGACTCACTGGTGACTTTTTTTGTGGTATTCGAGTAATGGAGGCTAAATAACTCTAAATACAATCATGGATGTTTAATTGTAGGATCATGTGTTGATTTCTGTTCGGTTTTCTGTACATTGTACGAGAACAACTCATGATCTTCTTACTGTGGTTGGGTGGGTTGGGGCAGCCCTCGCCGTTAGGGCCCCCTGCTGGTGTCTTGCGATCATAGCAGCACCCATAAGTGGTCATGCGACACTCCACAGCGTTCTCAGTTGGAAGAGAGGCAACCTGAGGATACAAGATCATATTTTTATGTGTTTTAAGAACAAACAATGAGTTTTTTTAAACTAACAAGTAAAGTAGTTGTTGATTACCGTAGGCACAGGGGCCACATACTCCAAGCAGCCCTCTCTGTTGGGGCCCTGAGCAGCTCTCACACCATCCTGGCAGCAGCCGTAACTGAAACACAAAACAGGAAACAAGCACAAACAATTGAGCAATAAGCACTGAATGTTCTTATCAAAAATAACAAAAAATGTGCAGAAAAACACATTTCTGCCTATTGTGGTATGTGGGGGATTTTTTTATTGGTTGGTGTGGTAACGGAGTCATAAAAGTAACACCCACAGAACCAGTTTAAAAACGGACTCCGTCCATGCTGTGAGCTAAACCACGGTGGGTTGAGGGCGGATACCTTGTCTGGTCGCAGGACGACGGGCCAGGAGTGGCAGCTGGAGTCTGCGAGCAGCCCAGGCCCTGGGGGCCCCTGGCTGAGGTCCGTCTGTCTGGGCAGCAGCCGTAGGTGGACTGGCTGCAGTGGAGGGCCGGGGAGAAGTTGTGAGGGTCCTGAACCGTGTTCCTCTGGGTGGGGTCTCTAGTCTCTGGCCTACGAGCTGAGACCAGACCAAAAAATGTCTTTTTTGTAAAAGCATACAAGACGCCACACAGTTCACCGTGTTTTCACCGTGTTTTCTCCGTCTAATGGCTCATACAGTGCCATTAGACAGAGCTTGATGAAGACCAACAATGAGTGACAACCTCGCGATTGGCTCCAGTGATCAGAAACAACGGCGCAAACAAAAACAAATGCTTCAAATTCTCTGAGCGTTGGGGCAGAGCATGGCGTCGAAGAAAACATTCCTGAACCACGATGGTCAGGAACGGCACAGTTCACCGCTTCTGAAATATTTTAATCAGGCCAACAATGCTCACGGAGTCCCAAAAACATGCCAATCAGGCCTGGATAATTAGAGCTGGGGAGAGGACGGATGGATGGGGGACGTCAGAAGCATGGGGGAGAGGGGGACAGTCGCCATAGAAACACAAAGGGATTAGATGGAGAGGCAGTGGGGCTGAAATTTAAAACATCCCACATTTGTCCGTCACTCTAAATCAAGATGGAAAATGTTGACTTTAAAGGTAGAAAACGATTGATTTTTGTATTACAGTTTTCTGTTTGGTTCAAAGAGTTTATTCATTAGAGAACAACAGACATCCCAGAGGAGAATTTAAGAAGGAGAAGAAGAGGAAGAATAAGTGCCACCTGTTGAAATATCTGGCACGTAGGGCTGGAAGCTAGTCTGAGCGCTGTCGTGTCCTCGCGGGTTCTGGATGCTGGGGACGACTGAAAACAACAAGAGAAAAATCATTCAGGGGAATTGTGGTGTGTCCCTTTTTGATTATAGACTTAGATTCAAACATATCTTAGTAATTTATCATCACCAACATGTCCATTGAACCTGGGCTACATTTGATAAACGACGACAATTGGTCAAAAGAGAACTGGTCATAATGAGGCACATTGGCAAGGCTAAAAAACCTTATCATAGTTTGGTAGCGCCCAAAGTGAATTGCTGCATGGCTCTAGGCAAATTCACAGTCACCAAAACAGAACCATATCCATACAAGAAATCAGCTCTCCCCATGAAGTACTGCCCTTAGCTGGGAAGTAGTGCACACGTCCCCAGATTGCTCATAGAGCAGGAGTTGTTTGAACACGAATTAATTTGTATGTTTTATAGACTGGAGTTTAAAAAGCAGTCAGACCAAAGTGGTGACATCATGTTTAGAGAGGAGGAGGGAGGAAGAGGAAGGAAAAAAAAATATGTTTTCCTATTACAAAGCTGATTAATGGTTCTGACTAAAGAGCCTTGCCTTCCCCTCTAATGCACATACCTTCCAGCGCTTGCCCATTAAAGTACTGCGCTTCCAGAAGAAACTGAGATTATGAAAATACTGCCGGGGATTCACCTTGCACAGTAAGGTACAGAAACATCTTAAATTAAAGAAAATTCTGAGGATTGGGAGGAAAAGTCCTAATATAGATGTGATAGTCATGGTGATAACACTGTGATAGAATGACCAGGGAAACAGGAAGTAAAACGGATATTAACAACATAAAAAGCAGCAATTTAACATGCTAATGATAGCATGTGACAGAATATGAGGTGTTTTGGTATAATAGTCCAATTCAGACGTTTTGGAGGCTCTTACCCTGTGGACTGAAGCATGGCTGGGTGTTGCAGCGCTCCATCGTGGCGGGTTTGGGGTGAGCGTTGCATTGGTCCACATGATACAGGTTTCTCTCCTGATCCGAGCAGATCACCTGGCGCTCTCGTGAGCCAGAACCACAACTTCTGGAGCACTGCAGGAAAACAAACGTAGATTGTAGTCAGCCATTAATTTTCACATTTAAACACAAAGATTCTTTTTCTTTTTTTTCCACAAATGTGGTGTACTTTTGACTCTAATCAAAATTTGATTTTAGGTGACAGATCAATGAATTTTAGGATAAGACTGTGATGTGGAATTAAAGTGATGCATTCTCCTTAAACATAAAAAAAATACATTTTTGTATATACAAAATCTATGCTGTTTGTATTTAGCCCCTTTCACATTAGATGTGCTTCCTTTGCCAATGTGTGCAAAACTGCTAATGTTGGGGGGGAAACACTTAAAAACACGATCTATTGCCACAACACAACTAAAATCAGAATTGAGTAAGTTTGTTGACATGATAAGTCACTAAAAAACATCACGCCATCTATCTCTAGCTACTTCCTGGCATCCTCTTCTTTGTGCTTTGTGCCAGTAGTAACTTCCAATTGAAGATCAAGTGACTCCTGTGATGCAAAAAAGTGATTCGATTCCAGTTTTACAGAATAAACCAATTTTGATACTGCGAAAAAAAAAACACTTCATGCTAAACCTTTGATCAAGAAAAGAAGAGTTTGTTTTTTTTATTAGAATGTTTCCATTAAGCAAATTTGTTTTTGAAATGCCAAATTGGGCATTTCAAACACATCACGCCAAATTGCCCAATTTGGCATTTCATTTGGCATTTGGTACCTTTACAAGACAGTTAAATTTGGAGAATATGTGTATCTGACTAACCAGCCCCCATGCTCCCACATGCCAGTGGATCTGTCTGGGACAAGCGGGCATCTCACACGGCTGGACGGAAGGTGGGCGGAGCAACGTCCTGCAGGATGCTTCTTCTAACATGGTGCCACCTGATCCCACACAGGTGACCTCTCTGGTCTGTTCACCTGACCCGCAGCTCACTGAGCACTGCAAGGCAACACATCAATCATTTATATATTTTTTTAAATGGTTGCATACTTATTTAAACATTTTAATTTCTAAAAGTCTATCCAGCTGTTTGGTCCCGCTTTACTCACTGAGCTCCATCCGGTCACGCGGTACTCTGCGCATTTGTGCATGTTGCAGGTCCGCAGAGAGAGAGGAGCGTCGGCGTAGGCGGCACAAACGGCGTCCTCCACCACCCGAGGGCCGGACGCATCGTGCAGTAGGCACTGCACGGAGCGCAGCTGAGAGCCACCACCGCAGGTCACAGAGCAGGAGTTCCACTCCCCAGTTCTCCAGCTATGAAAGCCGCCGTAAAGATCGTCACTCCTCACGTGTAGCTACTGAAACACTGAAGATCTACTGCTAAAAGGGATTTAATTAAAGCTAGTAGAGTAATGTGAGATTGACAGTAAAATGGACTTTCTCATGCAAAACTAATCTATAATCTATCTATCTTTAAGCAGTGCGTATACAAGCGTGATTTAGAGCACTAAGAGCCTCCTCCTGGCTCTGATTGGCTATTTCTGACAGGGAGGGGTGCATTTCTGCAGATGGCAGTAGGGCCACAGGGAGGACGGAGAGGAATTTTTTTTTTCCCACAGATTATTTATCTCATGTTCTACTGTCAGGAAAGAGTGACTGCTTTAACAAATCTGCATAAATGTTTAGCTAATGTTTAGCTTTAACTCTAAACATTAGCCACTTTGTCCAATGTTTTGGGTTAAATATCCAGTATGTTTCATTAAATTAGCTCTGGGTTAGATATTTGATCCAGGAACTGGTTAGTGAATTGACAAAAATCGCTCTGTTCTACGTAGACGGACAAAACAGCAACATTTTAACACAAACTATGAGCTAAGAACAATTCACAATACATTGCTACGTTAATGGACAAGGACAGACAGCTGCGTGATTTATTGTAGCAATGAGTCCAACTCAGAAGTCAGGTGTGGAGGCTGTAGGCTGGGGGTTCACAAGGTCAGAGGTGTCAGATCTCCATTGTATGTTCCTCAAGAGGAAAGGTAAGCAGATCCAGTGTGAAAGAGGATCTCTGAGCAGGACAGATGCCACGTAACTTGGTTCTTACTCTACATGCAGGAAAAGGCTTTTGCACTACATGCAAACAGGAGCGAAGAGAGATAATGTGATTCTGAATGGAAAGTTGAGAGATTTATGAATCTGCTTTGGCTAATTCAGCACATTTTGTAGATCTGAAGCCAAATATTAACCAAAATATCTCAAATTTACAAAGAAAATGTAGACTAACTAATAATACTGCCAAAAAGGAGATGTTTCATCTAGAGGTGGGTGATATGGGCTATGACGTTTTATCACGATATTTTGTGATAACGATGAAAGTGAAATATTTCTAAGATCTGTTTTAGTCAATGATGGTCATGGTCTTCTTGCAGGTGGTGCTATAGTTGTGTTACAGCAACTATAGCTCCACCAAAAAAAAATTGTGAAGTGCTTTTTTGGGACAGCAGTCACGTAAAAAAATGTGTGTGATTTGAATCATTAACTGATTTATTGGTGTTTATTTATACTTTCATTTAACAAACAGTGGAGATAATAGTAAAACTATCAAACAAGACAGAACATGTTTGTGGAGCTTTAGACTTCATTAATTGGAGTTTATCATGGCAACCATAAATCAAAACTCTTATCATGATGAGAAATTTACCACGATAAATGATAATACAATGCGATAATTGCCCACCTCTAGTTTCATCTCCCTCTTGTGTTTGCAGTCAATTTAAGCGTTGCTACGACTACCGACCCTGAGTTACCTGAGCACCCTGGGTCTGATGGAGGATCTCCACAACTGTGGTGGATACAGGTATGCCATCCTTTCAGACAGCCGTAATAATAATAATGAAAAAAAAAAAACAGTCATAAAGCCGTCTTGGAGATTATTAGTTGAAATCTGGATGATGATTCATCTGGGATCCGCTGCCAGAAATGTCCCTGACATGTTTTCAGTCGACTAACCTTTGGGTCTGTGGGCACGGATGGGGGTTGCAGGTGCGGTTGGACTGTGGCCTTGGCAGAGAAGCACAGAGGTAGTCGGGATAGGCTTCGTTGTCAATTGAGCAGAAGACCAAGCGGGACTGATAGCCTGATGGAGAACCAGAGGAATAAATTGTTTCTTTTCAGAGCATTTGAGCTGGGGAATCTATCTAAGTTGTGCCTCCAGTCTGACCTGATCCACACTCTTTGCTGCAAGAAGACCAAGAGCCAAAGCTCCAGTAGTAGCCCTGCCTGGAACGGCCGTTTGGAAGGTAATACTCATACTCGATGCCTTGGTTTGGCTCTTGGCTGATCAGCTGAGAAGGTGGAGTAGCACATAAATAAGGATCAAACAACCGATCACTAAAGACTATTGGTGACGACAAAATTCCTGGAAAAAATAAATCACCTCAACAACAAGTGGCTCAGTGGTAGGACCGCGGCCGATGACAGTTTCGGGAACGTTTTCGCCCTCAGCGCCCCGTTGGTAGTAGAGCATGGTCCCGGCAATGGGCGTCGCCCTGGAAAATTCAATTACCCAGTGGCCATTGAGGTAGTACTCGCCACGCAGGTTCTTGATGGCTGGTCAAGGATAAATAGAAAGGTTTGAGTTAGAGGTGAAACGATTAATCAAATTAATCATGACTAATCAACTCTTGAAATAATTGTCAACTAATTTAGTAGTTGATAAATCACTAAGTGTAGTATTCAGACTCAAAAATAGACCATTTGGTGAAAAAAATCAACATAATGAGAGCGTTATTTAAGTCAAAACATTTAGAGAAAAACACCTTTGTCTGTAAATATTTTAGCCAAAGCTCCTCAAGTGGCGTAGATTTAGCTTCAACCAATTCAGCTTCACTAAAAGAACACTGCAATGTTGCAATTTAGGCAATAAAATATTTATTTTCTTAATTACAAACGGAAATGAATTATTTGTTTATTTGTGTCTCTTATTGTATTTCTAATATTATGTAAAAAGGCTTAAGTGATTACATTTTAAAAATATGTAGAATGTGTCATTTTTTTTATCCGATTAATCGATTAATCGTCAGAATAATCAATACATTTTTCATTAACTAAAATAATCGTGATTTGCAGGCCTTGTTTGAATGAACTTCAGAGTGAAATAGAACTGTTTGATGTATTTCCTATGACTGCCTTTTATATAGTTTTTCAAAAAGTCAGCAGGGACTCACCGAGGTAGTTCCGCGAGGCCGTCGTCTCTCTGATGCTGATGGTTGTGGCTCCGACAGGGATGATGAACATCTGGTTGTAGCCTGGGACGAAAAACACAAGCTGAGGATTCAGATGCAAACGCATTGAAGAGATTTTACCACAAAGATGTTTTCAGAGACAAATTAACTTTTTCACATTCCAGTTGGACCAGGCCTGAAATTACTAATTGAATTAATCGTGATTAATCGATTACGGAAATAACTGCCAATTAATTTAGGAATTGAACAGTTTTAATGGGAGTATACAGACTCAAAAAAAGGAAATATGATGAAAGAACAACACAGTCAGAGAAGCAATTGAGACAAAACTGTACAACAAATACATCTGGTTGTCTAAGTTTACTAAACTGGGGAAGAAACAGAGTAATCTGAGTTCTTTGACCTTCATCTTATTCATCTCTGACCTCCTCCTCACTTTATTCTTCTGTCCTCCTCACTATTTGGCCATAGCCTCACATAAACCCTAAATAAAATATAACAAAAGGACATTTGGATTCAGATTCCATCTATAATGCACACGCACACAAGCACGCAGTTGCCTCCTGCTACTGCCTCCTGAACAAGCAGGGTTCACAGATAAGAGACGAGGCTTTAGCTTAAGTACTTATCATGACATAAATAGAAAACAATATCCAATTGAAACATCCTGTAATTTTTTGTCTGCCTTCAACCTCACTTGCGCTCTGTCTTGAAGAAGGAGTCTATCATTTCCTCTGCATTTTTCTTTTCTGTATCGTACAGACAGGGCTAAGTTTAATAGCAACCTGGCTCTGGGTGACTGGACTGTGAGACCGCTAAACTGTACTTACTTACGCTAGCAAATCTACAAAAACAACATTTAGGCTTTGCATGAGCCCTTCAAGGTGAACGAATGCGCGCTGGCCTTCCACCCCAGGGAACTCTCGAGGCACAGAGGAACCAGATTCTGTTGGGGGATGAACCTCGGCATGACAGCTGTCTGAAACAAACAACCGAGCCAGCTCTCCGCACCGTTAAACAAACACAGCAGGAGAGGCAGCAGCTAGTCATCAGCTGGTCTCGCTTCAATTAACGCGGAAGTGAGGTATTTGTTTCAAGTAGGTAACCCAAACACCAGGTGGAAATATTTGCCGACAGGGCAGCTATTCGCCGTACAATCAACAAGCTTTGTTTTGTTTTTTGTTGTCGTTGTTTTTTTAGGCATGGGGGCAAATAGGTAGAAAGTTTCAGTTAGTCACATGTTTTACATATAGAAGAAGGTCTGACAAATCAGTACAAGCTACGATTAGGTAATAACACAATCAGACCAGTTTTTGAGCAACAAAGTCACCCAAATTTAGATTTTGGCTCAATTTGTGATGCAAGAATTAGGCGTATGAGAAAACCCAACATCGTACCAGCTGGCAGGTCGCGAGCAGTGAATGTGTTCTTGACCAGGTGGCAGGACTGGCCGCTGCCCCCACACTGCAGGCAGGGGTCTTCCTGCTGGGAAGACTCCAGCATGTTGTCGCAGCCCAGGCGCTGAAAAAGGGAAAAAACGCCAACTTATATGGACATCGCAACCTCAGCCTGATTCAAATGTGCCCAAAGTTGCCAAAGATGAGGTAACTGAGTGATCAAAAGATGGATTCCGACAATTTGACCCACATCTTTGAACATGTAGCATGTGTGCAAACACCACTGAGGATGGCCAGTCACGTGCGTTCCTGGGTTTTAATGATGCGTAAAGTGACAGAGACATTCATTAGCAGTTTGGAGTTTTTTCTCCTTCACAGTTTTAGTCCCATGTCCAGTGAACACATTGGCCCAGATGGGTCCCATTGGCCTCCATTCAAACTTTTTGATGAATGTGGCCATCACATCGAGTGAACCCTGTGACTTCATTTTTAATCTATGCCTTTAAATATGAATTTCAGTGAAATTTTATTTAATCACTTTACATTTTGAAATAATAGTAAAGGTCTGAGTTAATGTAAATGTTAATTGTAAATTGCATTTTGCAGTGCTAACTGAAGAAAAACAATTTACCCAATTTACACTTCAGAAATAATACTTTCTGTATTTCCTTGATTCACATAGGGGGCGCTGTTATGGGTGATATTATGAAAACAAGCAGCAAATATGGGGAAGAAACTCTTGAGCGCTCTACAAGCCAAATACTTCAAATATGTTTCCGAATCCAATCAAGGTGAACTAAGTGAGTGTCACTGAACCAATTATGAGAAGGATGGTGACACTGAAATTTTGCATTCATCCTTTATATCTATTTTTAGTTTATTGTATGTCAGAAAATGTTTTTTGAGACAAAAAAACAACGTTGGAGGGAAAAAAAACATAAGTTTTGCATGGCTTGCATGGTTGTCACTATAACAACAACAGCAAAAATTGTACAGTTTGTAATGAGAGCTGAAGCCGATTGAAACTGACGAAATATATAATGATTTTTTTTTGTTGTTGTTTTTCGTTTTGCAGGAGCTCGTTTGGTCTCAGGGTGAACTTTTCCTGGTGGGAGCTTGAGGTGCGATGAAGCTGATGAGGGTTGGTGAGCTGGAGTTTTGATTCCATGAGAAACAGGTGAGAACAGGACAAAGTGTTTGACGTTACCACGTAGCGAAGCTAATCTTCAGCCCCGCTGCGCGGCTCCTCTGAGTTCGTCGCCTCTCATTAACAAAGCGACGCTCTCAGTGAGGACTTCAGAGCAGTGAGATCTGATCCCGCTGTGACTGTAATTTACTGAAAACATCATGGAGGAGCAACTATGATGCTATTAGACAGTTTGATGTTTGTTTGATTTTCCAGTCAAATCTCTAAACCCCAGCAGGATTTTATACATACTAGTGAATTATTTCATTATTATTTAAGAATAATAATGAATTACTGCAGTTACCCTTTTTTTTGCCATGAAGTTAAAACTATAGAGAGTAATGTTTTTTTTAAGTGTGAAACTTGAGCTTCCTGCATAGTTTGGAGCAGGCAGCACATCACTGTTATCGGCTAAAATGCCCCTCTGGCTGAAGCCATTAATCACAAATGAACTACAGACGTGAACATGATGACCTCTGCTGAGAGACGTCCTTTAACCTGCTGAAAAATTTTGCTCTCATTAGATGGGCTTTGTTTCTTAGAGAAAAAAAACTGACAAGAAAGAGAGCAAAATTCTAAATTGGAAGGAAAATGGTAAGAGATTTTCATTTGGCTTTACAAGTTTAATCTGAAAGTTTAATATCTTGTTTCCCCACCAATGGCAGCAGCATACTTGGTAAAGTTTTATTTTTGAAGTGTTTAATTGGTAAACAACAACAAAAAATCTCTGAGTATTTTCACATATTATCTCAATCTTTAATGTATTTAATGTTGAGTTTATGTGACACATGGAGGATTAGCAACCTTTTCTATTTAAACTATCACTTTTGCCTCCACTGCAAAAAAAATAGAATATATAAATATGTACTAAATGAAATGTTCTAATTTGAAAGATAAATAAATTAAACTAAAACACATTTCCATTTTTATATTTGAAAACAAAAATGAATCAGCTTAAAGTAAAAAAAAAATTAATTACTTCTAAAACCCCTGTCCCCTGGTGCTGTGGAGGTCCTAAGCAGCTGCTTAACTTGTGATACTTTGGGCCAGCTGTGGATATGCGTTTGTAATTTCTAAAAATTGAAAGGGGTTTGTACAATTTTGAAAAGTTCTCAGTTGATTAAAACGTTTGCGGAAGTTTTATAGCAATGTTTTTTAGATAACATTTAATACTGGGAAGAAAAGGTTGATATCCAAATGTAACAAAGTTCCCGTCTCCCTCTTTGATTTGCTCATCTGTTTGATCTGTACAGGAAGTTACCTTACAGACTCCGCCCACACAAATATCCCTGCGTCCCGGGTGGCAGGGGGTACCGTCAGCGACGGAGCTGCGGTGGCGGTAGTAAAAGTTTTCCCCTCTCGGCATGCAGTTCAGCTCGCAGGGATTCTCCGCTGTTAAAACAAAAAAGAAAGGAAGAAACAAAGAACTTAGTTTCACATTACAACTGAGAAATTCACTCCAGCTTGTTCTAATATCTGTTGTTTTCATTTCAATATAATGTCCCAATAAGAATAACTCTGACCTCCGTAGTACGGGAGCCACTTGTAGCGTTTTCCCTGGAAGTCAGTTCCATCAAACTGGGAACACTGTTCTTCCCGAAAGTCTCTGGATCCTTCTGGACAATCCTGATTGGAATAACAAAGATGAAGAGAGGGGCTGAAGGTCAGTTATCCGGAAATAATTACTGCTTCAAATAACATTATATCTATATTTAATTTTTTATCAGCCCTCCTGTCAGTTTTCTTTGTTCACCTGGATGTTACAGATGCGATAAGACTTGTCTGGTCCCACACAGTTGTGTCCACCATCTGTCCTGTGAGAATAGGAAGTGGAAAAAGAAAGACCATCAGATACTTTGACAATGTTTTGCTTGATAATAAGGATGCACTGATTTACTTTTTTCACTTCTGATACCGATGCAGATATCTGAGGCTTAGTTTCGGCCGATACCAATACGATACAGAAAAACTGCGCTGAACGACTTCAAACTTTTCTTCTTTAAAACACAAACATAAACGCACTGAATTGTACATTTATTTATGACTTTGCACCAGTACAGCACATTTAAAAACACCAGTAGCTTCACAAGCTTGGCCATGTTCAGACTGTTATTATGCAAAGTGCCTTGGAAAAACATTCATATAAAAAATATTCAAAAGTTCTTTGTTTTTCAAAGAAGGACTTTATTATCCCAGAAAGAAAATGCTAATTAAAAACTTATAAGATTAGAAAAACGATGTTTTTCTGTTTCAATCTGTGCTGTGAAACTATGGATGAGTTTCACTGTGGAATTTAAAAATGTTCAAATAAACAATTTCAACGACACCAATTACTAGAAATTATCTTGGTATATTATATTATTGATATTATAGCATTATTAACATCAACGTTATCATTACTATTTTTATTAATACCACTGGAATACACTATCTGTAAGCTATAATTTTCAAAAACATTGAAATAGAGAAAATGAAAAAGCCTTGTGTAATTTGGATTTGTGGCCCCAAAGTTAAACTGATTTTCTGATGTTGTTTAATGGACATTTTAAAAAAGCAAGCGGGGAGTTGAAAGACAGAACAAAACAGAGGCGATTTTTAAATCAGCCAAAGAACGAAAAGTTCAGAGGTTCTTACAAGCTAACTACCAACTTAATACAAGTCCAATTTTCCATCTCAGCTTGCCAAATTTTGGTAGCACCCTCTTATTTATCACTGTGAGGCAAATGGGTTAATGACCAGCTGCAGAAGGCATTTAAAAGCAGAGTTCAAGTAGACTCACTGCAGAAATAGCTACTTCCAGCTCTAAATATCATCTGCAAGGCCTCCATTCCCGCTGCACAGTGAGCGCATGATTAGGCCACCTATTTTTTTTTTTTTTTAAAGTTCCTGCCCTCAGGCTGGCAGGAGCAAGGCACGCTCCTGTCAGCAGGCCAGATCTAAGACTACAACACGTCGAAACAACCATTTTTCTTCACTGAAGAATGCAAAATCCGACTCGCGCAGCTCAAAACAGGGCCTTTCGCTCTGACATGATAGACGACCGAAATAATGGAGGAAAAATTCTGTTTTCACAGGTGAGCCTGAAATGAACGTATGGTGAAACGGGAGTTGTTGTTGTTAGAGCACATAATGACTCAGCGAATCAAATCACTGTGTTTAAAGGAGTGATTCAGGCCAACCTGGCAGACACGGTATGGCAGAGTTCATTTGGGATGCGAGCAGATGGGCAGGGCACCTTGTTTTGTGTGCTCACCGAGGTATAGAAGGGAGTCACTCACTTAACAGACTGTCTGACTCACTGACTGGCTGCACGGACATGTTGGGAAATGGTAAAATTGTTGGTTTTATCAAAAAAAGTCCCACACAGAGGGATTGCTCAATTACTGAGACACATCAACGCTCTTGATATCTCATCAGCGGGGCCCAAAGCAGAGGCAGGCCAACACTAAGTACAATGTAATACTGATTTATTTATGTTTGAAAAATAACATCTGAGCAATGCGACATGAGTCTGGGCTCCTCCACCCGCTCAGTCAACGCTTTGGGGAACCAGAGTTCAGAGGTTTGACAATTACATCTAAAGATCGACATTTTCCTCTTTTGTTCTCTACAAAACAAATCAGAGAGAATCAACGAACATTTATCTCCAAGCCTTTACACGGTTTCTCAGTAGGGTATAGTTGTGAACTTTGACTGGGTCATTCTAACAGAGACCATAATACTGTGAATTAAACCATTCGGTTGTAGCTCAGGTTGCATGTTGGTCTTTTGCAATTTCAATCAAAAATGTCAATCAAATCCATTAAAGTTTGTGGTTGTAACGTGACAAAACATGAAAAGGTTCAGCAGCTATAAATACTTTTGCAAGGCACAGTAACTTATTGTTTATTGCTATTATGCCGAGAATCCATCTTTTTAGATTATTATTAGCCTAGATAATCAGAAAGTAAGCCACGTTTCACTCAATTTCAAGCATCAAACATCCCGATGTGAGTGTATCTTTATTAGTATGGACAACATAGCATAGAGAATCATGTTAGTGCTGCAATATTTGAGTCACAGTTATATGGAGCAACAAAGTAAACAGCCCTGCAAGAAGGACATTTAAACTGTAAAAGAATCTGCCAGTGGAACATTTTTCATCCATATTAAGGAATTACTTACTTAAAACAAGCTCCTATACTTTGCTGAGAAATTACTTACGTTAGTTAGTTAGTTAGTTTTGTCTTATTTCAAGTGTACTAAAATATTTGCACTAGATACTATTAAAAAATACCAAGGAAGATTTTGTTTTTTTTGTAGGGTACTGAGTTGGTGAGGAGAAAACACAATCTTGATCTTATGAATACAGCTGTCTTCAGGGATTACATGAGGCAAGGTGCCAGTTGGACACAAGCAATAACAAGATGTGAAAACGACATTCTGGCAGCAACACCCATCATGAATTAATATACCAAACTGTATCCCGATGCAGTGAGAAAGAGGAAAAGCAGCTTGACAAACAAATAAAAACAAGACCTAAAATTATCAAAATGATACCTTAAAAGCCTAAAAGAACCCATTCAGGACAAAACTTGTGCAAGTCAAAAGTGCATATTGATGCCAAACTGATCCTTTTCAGGAGCCAACGCCCAACTCAAGACAAGAATCTCTGCTGAGTTCATATATCGCTTTCTTCCCATCATAATACTGACTGAGGATCACTGTAGTACTCAGGGGAAAACAGCAATGTCTAAATGATATGGGCATCTCAGTAGAGCCAAACTGCAATGTCAGACTTTAGAAACAGGATTGAAAAAAAGGACCTACCTCTGGGTGATGCAGCGTCTTGTTCTCATGGTAACGCCACTGCCGCAGCTCCGACTGCACTCGCCGTAAGGACCCCAGGAGTCCCAGTGATCCACACTGGGCAGCTGGAGGCATTCAAAAACAATGATTTATTGCAACTAACTCTAGATGAAAACATTTCTGCAGCTTACTTTTATTTTTGCATTTAATTACATAACAGACTTTTGGTTTACTAAAATTCAACAGAAAAGATCTTTAATAAAATCCTATTTATTCTTGTAAATGTATTTATTGCTTGTGTACTCTTTGATTGTTACAGGGCCCTACAAAATAAATCATACAGTAGCTATCAGAGCCATAAACTTTATTGTGTCTCATGGAGATTTTAGATGCGAAACAAGGATTGCATAACAGAGAAATGGAAGAAAAACAATCTGTGACTCCTTCCCAGTTATATGACAGGAGCCACATTTCACATCAGCATCAATATGAATTCAAAGTAAAATGATAATATATTAATGCCACACCATTTTTATTTGTTAAAATGACAAAATGACATCAATTCTTTTCCTTCGACTTGGCAGTTACCGTATTGCTTTGCATTGATTGTAAATCAGCTGCATTATTAATTAAAACGAGCAAACTTACGTTATTCTGCCATTCTCGTCATATTACAAACAGTCTCAAAACAACAATATCATAATTTATCGGAATAATTTCTGGAACAATTTATTGTGACAGGCCTAGTTGGTTCTTCACATGAAATACTAAAAACATCCACTGGTTTTTAAAGCTATGGGACAAAATGTGTCAAAATCCAGAGGTAGGAATACCACACTAGAAGATTTCTAAATGTAACCAGTGAAAGGGGGAGTCTTGGTTTTGGACACTTTGCTACTTTGGATCCAAACCTCCTCTGTCTTACTGAGCCTTTATTTACAACTGAAACACTTTACCATTAATGCTGGAGCCAGAAGCAGCTGCAGGATTATCAGGGGAAGTAGCATCTTCACTGAACCCTGTCAAAAAAAAACAAAAAAAACACAAAGGATTTAAAGTTACTTAGTCTGGCATGTCCGCCAGAGCAACTAAAGCATCCCAGACATTGATGTAATACATGAGTCTCTGGCCAAAACGTTCAAAAGGAAACCAGAGAGAAGAGTCTGCATGAGGTCCTTGACTGAAACAGCTTTGGTTGTGTTGCCCTGCAGCGTTTCCCAAACCATTTCCAACTGTGTAAATCAGCTTGTGCAGCGGCGTTATCAAAGCTTGGATCGTCAAACTGGATGAGAAGCTGCACTGTTGGCGAGTGAACATCTAAATCTAATCAACTCTACGGTTACTACGCCGTGTTTATTCATCCACGTTGGATTTGCAAAAAAAAAAAAACAAGAAAAAAAAAAAACTTAAACATTACATCTGTTTTGCATCTGGAGACATTTAAAAACAATCTGATAAAAACTAAATAAGAGGATTTCAAAAAGACATGGTGGTGAAATGAATCAATTTGGGTCAAAATATTTGGGACATCTCAGTTTTAGAGAAGGGTGATGAAGCTGCAATTGTCTTTTATTTTGGTTACAATTAGTCATTTTAGTTTTTGTTTAGTTTTTAGTTAACAGTATCCTACACCAAGGTGAACCATTTCTCCTAGGATAAGACTGGGCTTATATACATACATTAAATCAAACATGAATTTATATAAAGATTCATTAAATTCCAAAATACTTTATCAAGTCTAGAGGGAAAACTCATATTATCTGTGGTTTTTCAAAGAGTTGATGAAGAGGTTGATGACTGTGAGCAGGAAGGATCTCCTATAGCAGTCTGTACTGCTGCAGCGGTGTGAAACCAAGCCTCTGACTGAAGATGCTTTGTTCTCCATCTTATTGATTGTGTAAGGAGTAATCAACAGAACAGAACCAAGCTCTAACGCTACCACGCCAAACGATGATGGCAAAACAAATTGAAATCAAGTATCACTAACTATTTTTCTAAGTCATCTCAAAATCAGACCTGATGGTATTTTATCTCCTTCCATTCATTTTTTGTCTAGTTTTTACAGTTTTGGTGATTCCATGCGGGTTTTATTTTGCCATCATCAACAAACACAAATTTAGCCAAAGTCGACTTTGCTTCACTGTTTCTGCTACAACGTTAGGAGCTTATTACAGTGATCCACATTTTGAATTGAGACACTGAAAAAGTTTAACAAAGCCACATCTACACTCATTTATTATTTCTTACGCTACGGCTTAGCGGATTAAATGAATTAAACATATTTTTTTTTGTTGCAACATGAAGGACCGTTTGTTTATCCATGACTAAGCAGAGTTTCCTGCCTCTCCTGAGATGAGGGATGAGGGTCAGCTGGGGCTGCTGAACGCCACCCGACCTGCGTGTCGCGGCCACCAAACGCCCCCTGCTGAGAGGACAGTTACCCCCCTTTTGTTGAGGACGGCTGATCCTGAGTCACTCTGAACTGTTACATACAGTTTAAAAAGCCAATATCAAGAAAGTCTAAATAACTGACATGTAAGCAGCTACGTATTTATCTATTGAGTGTTGGCCGTGTCTATAGGGTGAGCCATTACGCCCTCAACTCCCTCCACTGGTGGGACCACTATCCTGTTACCCCTCTCCAAAACAAAAACCAAAATCAAAGTGTGGCCATTTATTTCATAGAAAGATTTCAACAGTGAACTAACATGACGAAACCGGCCCAGAGTGGGACTGAACACATCTGGATCTACACTGTGACAAGGTGAGGAGGGTCACAAAAACACTCAGTTTCTTAAATCTGCAGGAAGCCTGGAAATCAGGAGGAAAGTGACATCAGTTTGACTGAAGACTCCTAAAAAAATCCCCTGGAGGCACTGATGGGCTAGACTGATGAATCACTGAAATTTCCTGCAAGGTTCATGTGTCATCAATGCACCAGCTCACAGAGCCCTCAGGTCACTACCTGCTTGCTTTTATCAAACTAAATTACCTATTATCTATTATCCTGCTCCTAAGTCAGCAGGACAAGCAGCGTCTTGTGCCCCGTGCCAGGTGAGAAGTCTGAAGCGAGCCAGAGCTTAATAAGGAGCCTTTCATAGTTTTGCTTGGTGTTTATTATTATTATTATTATTATTATTATTATTATTATTATTATTATTAGACTACATATTTATATCTTGTAAGCCCCTTAACTGTCATGATGACACCGGTGTCCTCATTGACTTATGTGTTTTTTTGGGGGGGTGACAGTTAACGGGTCCCACTTCACAAACAAAATAGAAATGCTAGTTAAAGATGTGTCTTAAGATTTTTGGATTATAAAAAGAAATATTCACTCACCCTGTTCAGTGTTATTTCTTTTTTAAAGGAAGGTTTCTTCTTGTGTGGACGCGGCTCGGCTGCCAGCGGAGGACTGGCTCGAAGAGTCCGAAAGAGTCGCCGTGTCCTGGGATATGTCTGCCCGGAAGCCTTTGTCTCTCTGTCCTCCTCTGTGTCCCAGCAGGAGCCGACAGGTAGTGGAGAAAGTGTCGCTGGTTGAAGCTCTTTGCGGGGCGTCTGCTCCGCGCCTTTTAACCCGCAGCTCTCGCAGCCCAATTACAGCCCCTCCTGCCAGGCGACGGGATGTTTCACGCCCACCGTGTAATTTTAGGCTACACAAATAACAGTTAGCGCGAGCTTTCGTTTTGTGTTTGGCTCTCCATAGGTATGCCGCAGACATACAGGGAGGGTTTGGGGGGTGGGGGGGAGAAATGTTTGTACAGTGAATAGGAGTTATGTAATAGCAGGGCAATCATGTGTCTAATGTTAAAGCTCCGTTACAGTTTCGGCCGCAAATGAGTCCCAAATGTTACCTTGGCAACCCGGAAGCGTTTTTACGGTCATGTTTTATTTTTACGTTTAGCATCATTAATAAGTCCCAGAGGCAAAAGTGGGTCACTTCATTTATGAGCAAAAAGTTGTTTAATATTCCAGCTATTCCTCCAAAAATGTAGCGATATTTAAAATGTACCTCTAATACATTTTACAAAATAAAAATGTTCAACTTACAACCCAAGTGACAGTTTAAACAAATATGCAAAATAATTATTTTTGCATATTGTTAAAACTGTCTCTATGTCGTGACAGCATAGTACGACACTGATAATCTGTAAAAATAAAAAACTCAAGCTTCTCTGGCTCCGTCAAAAACAACCAATCAAAGCCAGGAGGAGGGTGTTAGTGCTGTCAATCAACCTGTGTACCTCTTCCTTACATCCTCCCCCTTCCACTCTAGTTCAGTTTCTTCCAGTTAATGGAGCCTACCACAATGCTAAGGCTAGTTAGTATGGCCACTGATGACGGCGGATAAACAGTTTTTCTGTAATGCTAAGTTGTTTCTCAGCCATAATTGGTACATTGAGCAGTGTGTACACAGGCATGATTGACAGCACTAAGACTCTCCTGTTGGATGTTTTTGAGCAGGTGCCACAACACGGTGGCTTTTTTTACAAATACATAAAAAACTGGAAAAATGCAGCACACATCATGCTACCACCAGTCGCATTTTGAGATTTTGCAGCCTGGTCGGTTTTGTCTAGTGTGATAAAAATGAAAAACCAGAAGAAATCTGGAAGGGGGGCAAACATTTTTTTGGGGAGGCGGGTTGTTGAAAATATTGACTGATTTACAGGCTCCAACCTTCCGATTACATTAGTTTAGAGCTTTGTTGGGAGCTAAAAGGGAACCAATAAATAATCAAAGCATCTAACAAGTTCTCCATCTAACACTGCTTCAAACATTACTTAAAACGACTCATCAAAGGCAATATGCAACCCAGCGGTTCTTATAATAGATATTTACAAGGCCATCTGAAAAAACATGTCAGGACTACATGTAAACAACAAGAAGAAAAGTTTTTATTTTGGAGCTTTTAAAGGGAAACCACATCAGCAAAGCTGTCTTTATGTATCTGCCAAAAATATTTCTTTAGAAGAATGTCTTCTTTCATTTTAGTCATGAGGCTTTTTTTTCTCCCCCCTTCAACACCTCAATCATCTAAAATTATCTTTTGAGGAAAACCTTCAAAAGCAACTACATATTGAGTTTGACATGCATTTATCTTTCACCAATTTTTTGTATGTAATATTTTTATGCTTGGAACACTTAGAAATAAATATACAAGAATTTGGTGAAGCAGCGGTGAGCCACCGCGGCCTTGCTGAGACTCTCTGTAGATGTCGGTAAACCAAATGAAAACTGTCGGATTAAAAGTTACCCATCAGAACCTCTCATTTACAAGTTAGTTGTGCTTCTCACAGCGTGAGATTTCAGTTTGACCTCAGTTCTCACCACTTTTTGATTCAGTTGAACGACTCATAGTAATGGGCAGAATTACTGTTTACAATTTGACATGATCGAGCTTGTTTTGGGTCAAAGTTCTTGACGTTAATATTGGGGTTTTATTTCATGATTAGTGAGAAGAAGTATAAAAGGAAAAGAAGTAAAGTTCAACAGTGAGAGCAAGAGCTTAACACTCAGAAACGTAAGGTGCATCATGCTTGTGTACTCATCCCTATTCACTCAATACTTTATAGAACCAACTTTTATTTTAGTCTTTTTGGTTTGCACTGTTTTTGGACATATAATGACTGAACAAGTTTGCTAATTCTTCTATGTAAAATAAATCAACCTCAATCAAATTAAGTTGATTGTCAATTTTCAATTCTTCAAGGACTTTGGGGAATTTTAACACACAAATACCCTTTCAAAAGTGAACCTTTTGAAGTCGATCTTGCTGTATTTGGTGTCACTTTCGTTCTGAAAGGTGAGCCAGAATTCTCCCAGAATTCCCCTGGTGGTAGAGATCCATGCATGTTGAGGATGAAGAAAAGCCTCCCCACAAAACGACAGCACCACAACCATGGGGTGTACATCTTTAGCTTTTTACTTTTCTTTTTTTTTTGCCACACATGCTTGTACCATGTAGGCAAAAAAAGTTATACATTTGTGGTTTGTGTTTTTTTTTTTGGCAAGCCACAAACATATATCTTTTGGTTTCCACTCAAGATTGGTCAGATCTGTTGAGTGAAGAATATCTGTCCAGTCAACAAATAATCTGACCTTAGCTTAGGATCTCTGTAGCTCCTCCAGAGTTGCTACGGCCCGACTGGCTACTTCTCTGAATAACACCATCCTTATTTGGACTGTTAAGTGAATTGGCATGGGTGTAGGATTAACTCAATTGCAGATGCGTCAGTGTGACTGCTAAAGGTTTTCCAACTAAAACACAGCAGAATCACCTTAACATCATGATGGAGCAACCAAACCTGATGCTTCAGATCAACTTTGTTATTTGTGGATCTGACACATTCCCCCATACGATATTCGAATACATTTCATGCATTTGTAGGCAAAAACCAAAACGACACAAAGCATATATCCAAAAAGATATGTGATAATTGCTTTTCAACTCGCTATTACAGATATATGAGAATTCATTTTAAGATCGCAACAGCAGAATGTTGTGCAAACTATTCACATGAAATCCCGTCTAGAGCTTTTTGTTTTGCACGTGGCTTATGTTTCAGCAAAGTGTGGCTGACTCGCGGTCTCAAACCTCGAGATGCTTGAGGCTAAGGACGGATAATCAGGTATTTTTAGTGCTCAAATCTGCAGAAGACCAAAAATAGATGACCACCCACTTAAAAAAAATCCAAGTTGGCATTTACTAAGATCTTTACAAGGTTTTGCATCATATGTTCCAGGAATAGTGTTTTTATTACCAAAGCCTAATGAGTACAATGCTTTGGACGTTGAAAAAGAAACATTTTTTTAACCAGAGTTTACATTTTCACAACCAGACCTTCTGCTTTGATTTCAGGTCATTAAGTCTAGCCATAGCTTTAAAAAGAGCTCTAAGCCACAGGATTTAGGTTCAAATTACTAAGCTTTTTACATCCATCCTTACAATGACTCAAAGAAAACCCTCTACATGTTAAAGAAAACAGCTGCGTTCAGTTTATCTTCCTTGGCCACCCAGTCTTTTGAAACCTTGTGCAACATGTCCCCGCCCCCCCGTCATCCGTCTCTAGCTGTTTTCCGTTGTCCGTTTTCATCATGCCAGGTTCATACTCCCTCCCAGTGATCCCTCCATCGGAGCCCACCGGCCCTCAAAGCTGCCGGCTGAGCTTCTGCGCCTGCCGCTCCTTGGCGTTAAAGGCGTGCTTTGTGTCCTGCAGCTGTTCTATGATCTCCTTGGCCTCCTTCATCTCCACGCTGAGCTGGTTGTACTTCTCGATCAGCTCCTGGTTCTCCCGCCGGAGCTCCACCACCAGCTGGCTCAGCTCCTCGCTCTGCTTCCCACAGTGCAGCTTCAGCTGCTCCATCTCCGACAGAGTCTCCTCCATGCGCTTCACCAGGCTCTCCAGCTTTTCCTTAGACATCTTAATTTTTTTTTTTTAAGTAGAGGCGTTTTTATTCTTTTCGGAAAGGCTTTCCCCCAGGGGTGTTCTGATATGTCTGAGCTCGATGCTTGTCTGCAGCGATCGGTAGAACCTAATCCTCGCTGCAGGTTGGCTGCAGGCCTCACATGGAACAGACGTCCCTCCCTGCTCGGTTAATCCCCTTAGCAGAGTTATCCCTGGATAAGAGCTACACACAGCGAGAGCATCTCGTGCTTAAGTCCACTCTACGAAGGATGAAAGTGATGGGCAGATTACATCAGTTCACTCAAGTCTAAAACAAGCTTAAAGTCCTACAAGAAAATGTGACGTCGGCTGAAAAGTCATCCTCCTCTCATTGTATTCATCAGTCTTACTTCTTTCACATGTAGAAAAATTAAGTGGAGGGGATTTTAGGACCAACACTTAAGGTAGTGGATAATTGTGAAATGAAAAGAAAATTAAAGTCTTCAAGCCTGGTTCTAGAGTTGGCCATGCGCCTACACTGACATCAGTCATCAAAGAAGCAGCTTGTGGATCTGTGGTACCTCTGGAGGAGCAACAAAAATCCACAGCTCAAGTCGGAAAATGTGACTTATGGAAGAGATGCAAGAATTAAGACATTGCTGCAAGAAAGCCATAATAAAGTCTGTTTATAGTTTGGGATGGCTTGTAGGGAAAGTCAGCAAACTCTGGTAAGACGAGACATACAAAAAGCTGTGTGTGTGTGGAAGGCCTTGTAATGCCACCATTATCTTGAGCTCCCCATCTCTGGTGTCTGACATAATCCAAACAGAACATGTTCTGTTCTTCTGTAGGAGCAGGGAAGATGGTCTAAGTTGAGGGGGATGATGGGTGGACATAAGTACAGGGTAATCCTGGAAGAGAGAGACTGGGGTGAAGGTTTAGCCTTCAGCAGGATAACACCCGTAAACATACAACAAGAGCTACATACAGTCATCCATCATCATCATCCGCTTAATCTAGGGTCAGATCACGAAGGCAGCAGCCCAAAACAGAGGGGCCCAGATGTCTCCAGTCTCTTGGGCCAACTCATATGGAGAAATAACAAGGCCAGCTGATAAACATACTCCCTACAGCATGTCCTGGGTTTTCTTCTTGATTTCCTCCCTGTAGGACATACTCAAAACGCCTCAGCAGGGACACATCCAAGATCAGGCATCCCAACCAGATGCCTGATCCTCCTTAACTGGTTCTTCTCAATGTGTAGAAACAGCGACTCTGAGTCCTTCCCGAATGACTGAAGTTCGCACCCCAATTTCAAAGAAAGAGCCCAGAAACCCTTTGGAGGAAACGCACTTTTATCCTCGAACTCTTTCCTGTTCGAAGATAGATCAACCGGAAAATCTAATTTGTGAACAAGGCGCAGAGACACTTAAACTCCTCCACTCAGGGCAGGAGCATGTCGCTGACCCAAAGCAGGAACTCCACTCTTTTGGACGTACCAGAGCTGCAATGGAATGGTTTAGTACTGACATTATTCAAGTGTTTGAATGGTCCAGTCAAAGTTCATGTTTACAGTTGATCATTTATTAAGAATGAAAACGTACCAAATATGCTTAACATCTGCTAAAAGTAAAAGAAGTGGGAGATTTTGCTACAATGTCTATTCTAGCGACCCCATCTGACCCAGGAGTCTGGAAGTGAACCGTGTAGCTTCAGACTTCATGTTCCACACAGAGGCATCGCTGAGGACTCGTTAGGCAAGTCACAATATGAGCCGAAACATTCTGGGTAAGCCGCCCTAAGATGCCAGTGTGCAAGCCAACGAGGCTAAACAGTTCCCATGGAGACAACAAAAGTGGCTAGCACTACAGGCAGAAGGCCGGCTGCTGCCATCAGCCAGCTGGCACCAGGAAACAATGAGTGAAGAATGCTGGTGTGACAAATTACCAAGAAATTTTCACAATTTTCCACATTGTCTGCTTAGCATCAGGTCCAAGTGTCACTGCATTTTGTAACTGTGTAATGACAACTAAACTGGCCTATAGGCTATTGAGTCATGTCACAGTCTGACCTCCGGCCTGAGTGCTATAGGAGACCAAGGAGCGAATAGCTGAAATAAATGATAGCTGAATTCACCAAGCACTGGATTAGGTACATCTTGCTAGTAGAAGGTTGGACGCTGTTTTGCCTTGGGTGATGGTGGTCATAGTGAAGAAGTTTGTCTTGTAAATGGTGATATGCAGGTCATTGTGTGCTTGGGCAAGACACTTCAACCTGCCTTGCCTGCTGGTGGTGTTCTTAGTGCCACTATGTGTGGGTTGCTGTGGCTACTATCCAGCAGCTTGCCACCATAAGATTGTGAATGTGTGTGTGAATGGACTACATAAAGCGCTACACAAGTACAGCTCTTAAGATTGCTCCTTTGTTGGAAAAAGTTCAAACCGCAGTATGGTACCTGGGTCAGTGAATCGTTTAAAAGTCCATCATCAGGACCCCAAGTTGGTAACAAATCATTTAAAGTAGATTCAAAAACTTCCAGTTAATTGTTGATGTGTCAGAGATGTTGTTAAACTTTGTTTTCTTCTCGTTAAAAAAAATATCAAGATTTTGTGCAATCTACTCCCTGATTTGCTCACTGAGAAAATGAGGTTTACTTTCCTCAGTTAGCTCAAGAACATTAACATTAGAAAATATAATTAAATGCAGTTACTCTCCGTAGTTTAGCAAAAAAAAAAAGAATCAAGACATCTTTATGTAAGCGGTTCCCTAAAGAGTCCTGTTTTAAAATGGGTGTGTTTGTGAAGAGAGATATTTGCAGTCATAGTTAACTAAAAAAACTTCTTATTGTAACTTATTATAATAAATACCATGAAATATTGTTTAAAATGTTTACGTCTAAATTACCCATCTATAAGAAGATTTTTATTACAGCAACACGTAACTGTATTGGTGAATGTCAGCATGTGGTGAGTATATTTTAGCAACTTTTTCTGTCTTAAAAGCCGTTTTAATGAGATTCCAGACAGTGTCATAAAGCGACACACCACTGCAGCTCCACCACATGCTTTAACTTTATCTCAGTCGTGTAACGCCCAACAAAACTCTACAAGGGTTAAAAAGAAAACATTCATGTTTCACTGTTTATTAAAAAAAGAACAAAATCGGAATCGGAACAATCTTGCAAAACACACAAAAAGCCTGTGAAGGAAACTAAAGTAAGCCAACAGTTTCCCTATAAACAAAAACAGGGAGTAAAAGCCGTTTCATAGCAAATATTACTCTTTTGTTTCCTCTGCGGTTCTTCATAAGCACAAAACCCGAGTGCAACAAAGAAGCAATGGTCCTCCTTTAAGTTCAATATTAGTTCATTATTCACAGTTTGTTTTTTATTTAAGCCAGACTACGTATTTGCCTGATTACATATTAATTTTGATTTTTTTTTTTGGTTTTGTTTGTTTTTATCCTTTTTTTGTGGCTGACACACCTTACGATGCATGAGGAAATTGTGAATAGTTTTCCAAAAATATCAAATTCTGTCATTTAGCAGCACCAAACGCTGCTAACATACAATTTTAGATGTCTAAACACTCACTCGGATAAAAAAAAAAAAAACTAACAAAAAACCCCAAAACCAAACAAAAAGCATTTTCTTTTCAGCACAATTAAGGAGAAAATTTATCCCAATGGCATCGGTGTGATGCAGTACAGTTCAGTGTTGGATGTAGCATAGATCCAAACAGCACCAGGCGAGCGTCATGAGGGCAGCTGTAGCCTAAAGGCTTAAAGTTTGTGACCGGATGATCACAGGTTACAATCCCTGGACAGATTTCGGAGAGGAAAGAAAGAAAAAAAGAAAAACAAAAACAAACAAAGCACATGTCTGTCACACAATTATAACAACAACCACTGAAATGCCGTCGAGCCAAGGCACTGAACTCTCAGGGTGCTCCAGCGGAATCGCTCGGTGGCTTGCGTTTCTCGTCGCCGTTTGCCTCGCGCGGGAAAACTCAAGATCCTCTTCTTCCCCCTCCACCGCTCTCTCATCGTCGGAAACGGAGAGTCCCGTCCAATGAGGCGTTCGCCTTCGTGGGTGTAAAAATCAGTCAAGTTTGAATTTTGTTCCTTAAGTAAAGCAAAACGATAACGACGCAATGAATATTTCACTCTTTAACAGCAGCGAGCAAAGCCGACGTCTCGTACACGTTCAAACTACACGCCACTATCTACTGGTCGGCGGCGCCATCCATCCGTCCATCCATTATTTTTGATGAAAGGCGCTGTAAAGGTTAGAAGCTGAAATGGACCAGAGAAGGATTTTTGCAATAATCTTAAAGAAAATACTCCCTCTTCTTGTGTAGGTGTCCTTGGGGAAGGCACCTGCTGTAAAGCCCCCTGATGAAGGAGATGGGAACTAAAGAGCCTCCTGATACCTCTACTTGCTGGCCAAGCTGAAGGTTACCAGTCATCTCGGTGAAAAAATGTCACTTAATAAAAAGAAAAGGGATGTAAAACCTTTAAGAGCAGCCGTCGTTGTGTTCCAGCATCGTGAGGAGGAGGTGTTTGTGAGGGACGGCTGCGTCGCTCTTTGTTCTGTTGGGCCGCAGAGGGGAAGGTGAAGCGGGTCGGGGGTTTGGGAGGGGCAGCGCTCTCGTGCTGTGCGGGTGAGGGTCGTCTCGGGGTCGCGTGGTCCTGCTAAATGTAAAACTGGTGCAGCGCCAGCTCGTCCATGAACGGCCGCACCAGGTTATCCGTGGCGAAGTAGAAGACGAGGCCGAAGAAGATGGAGATGGGCAGAGCGGGGAGAGCTTTCCGGAAGATGGCGAGCAGGAGAAGAGTCAGACATAAACCCTGCAGGAGGGACGGAGAGAACACAGCACACTCTGTGATTATGATCCAAACAAACTCATCTCTGCAACCAAACAGATTCTTTTTGTCTTTTTTTTTAAGTCACGCGGTCTGCATAAATTGGGGACAGATATGGCGCTGAAAGAGAAAGAGCAGACTGCGGTGACTTGACGTGAAAATAAGCGGCTGGGCACTCACGATGAGGATGGCTACGAAGCAGGCCAGCGTGGTGTTCCAGTCGCCGCTGGCCGTGGCCGAGGCCTTCCCCACCAGCATGCTGTAGAAGATGAAGTCCCCGAGCCCCAGCTTGACGCCCCCTGAGAACACAGGAGGAGGTCGCCACATTTTTTAGGGTGTAGTCGACTCAAAACGCTTCCATGTTCAGCCAGAAAACAACCCCCCCTGCTTTTCACAGCTGTAATTACTGTGGGGAAAATATAAAAATAAAGAGCTCCGACCCCATATTTACAGAAGATTTAAGCTAGAAAGAGCACGGGGTGTCCAGATGGGTAAAGGACATAACAACCAGCAATTGCCATAAATGATAACTTCCTAATCTGTTTCGACCGAAAGGAGGAGTGGCTGCGGCAGGGGGAGAGAGAGAGAGGCGACGCGTGAAGAAACATTCCAAAAATGTTTTATGTGTTTGCCGAGAAGGAAACGAAGGCGACGAAGCAGAAAAGAATCTGCGATTTAATGGGGTAAAGATTACAAAGCTCGTGTTCATGTTACAGCTGGGGATGGAGCCAAAGAACTTATAATGTACCATTAAGGCTGTTTATGAATGGAAGAGTGGCCGTGTTTGAAAATCTTTCCTTTTTGGGCCTAATGTAAAACTCTTAAAACAACCATGTGTTACTTGGGCTTCAAAAATAAACCTGCATCGTCATCATACAGGAGACGGTAAGCATTTGAATAATCAATTATTATGGCGATTAATTGACTTTTTTGACGATTAATCAATTGTCTTGATGATTAATCGAATAGAAAAGTTTTTTTTTTGTTCTCCAGATTTTCATGTAACCACTTCACTCTTAACTGAATCCATTTTTAAATGAGAAATAGAAGATTTTACTGCCTAAAAAGCAACAACATAGCATCCCTTTAGTAAACCTGGACCAGGTGAAGCTAAAACTATTCCACTTGGAGAAATTTAGGTTATAACACATTTACATACAAATGTGTATTTTGTCCCAAATGCAAAATTTATGTATTTTTTGGGGTAGTTAATGCTCAGAATATGTTGTTTTATTTCACCAAATGGGCTTTTTTTGCGTGTGTATATTCCAGTTAAGAATTAGTTAATTATTAAATTAGTTGACAACTATTTCAATAATTACAATTAAACTGATTCATCTTCTCAGCCCTATTTGCTTCCACATTTAAAAAAAGGTAATCCCAAGTTATTTAAAGACACGGCGAACAAAAGGTTTCCCTCTACGCTGACGATCTACAAGTTTTTTTGTTTCAAATCCCCAAATTTAACTTTTATTTCCAATTCCTTGGTTTTATTAAATTACTGTGATTATTCTCTGGAAATGGACTTGAGCACAACTAGTGAGAACCCCAGCAAAGGTGTTGCTTTATCATCTGGATGGTTAGAATCAGGGCAAATTTCCACTACCAATGTAGGCAAAATGTTGTCAATATTCTGTTAATGTTGGTAAAACACAATTTTATAATTATGGTGTTTCCAATAAATAAGAAACACAATAAGAAATCACACGTATATAAGTTTGTTCACACGATAAGTCATTAAAAAACCTGCCGTGTCGTCTTCCTCCTACCACTTCCTGTTGTCTTTTCTTGTAGTACCGACATCTGGTTATTGGTCACAATGCGAAAAGAGTGTTTCTATTGCAATTTGACAAATTACACTAATTTCAATACAGTTGAAAAACCACCTCATCCAGGCATGGAAACATTTTATCAAAAAACATTTCTGTTTTTTTTAATTGCCACGTTTCCATGAAGAAACACTCCAATTTGAGCAATTATACAAATAATGGAAACGTAGCTACAGTTAATAAAGACACAATGGCACCAACACCTAATGTAAACTCATGTAAATATTCAGTTTTCTGACCTGTTTTATATCCAATGCCACTAATTAAAAGCCACTCGGCCAGGTTTTTAATATTGTTTTTTAAAATCCTGGTAAAATAAAGATGAAATAAAAATAAAAAGACTCACTCTCCTCATCGTCGTCTTCCGCAGGCGGACGCGCAGACGGCATCTGTTGGATCTCCCGTCTGGTCTCCTCGGTGGTCTGCAGCTCCCCCAGTCGGTGCTCCTGCTGACTGACCCAGGAGGAGGTGAAGCCGCCGTCGTCCTGCGAGGGACTCGACGGCGCCGGAGACTCTTCGGTCGCTGATGAACAACCAGGAGTCTCGAATGTTGAAAATCGTCTGGGACCAAACTTTTTCAATTATCTGAATCCCAACTCACAGTCTTGAGTCTGTTGTTGAGGAGGAGACGCTTCTGTTGAGTTTCTCTTTGGCCCGTCGGTGTCGGCCATATTGACGAGCCAAACCATCGTAGCTGGAGAAGAAGGAAGTGAGAAGACACAAAAATAAAAAAAAATAAAACACAAAGTCTAAAAAAGCTTCCACTGGTTAAAAAACTTAGATCAGATAAAATACATAATACTTAATAAAACTGCATTATGTGAAACACAGACTCTTTAAGCCGCAGTTTGTGATCAGTTATTGGTTTATTTCAGAACATTTTAATAATTAATGAATAATAAAATTACGTGAGAATTTCAATGATAAAATGTTAAAAACCTCCAGTTCTAAATACATACAAAAGTAACTTTATACCAAAAAACAGTGAAATTGCTGTTTTCTAATTTTTGACTTGTTTCTTAGCAATTAAAAATCCGTATGATAAATGACAAAAACACAGGTTGTGATATGCTAATCTAAAAATACAGGTTATGGCCTAAATATAAGTCACTGTAAAAAACATTTCATTTTTATCTTTAACTAATGGATTCAGATGCTACGTTTGGAATCTCATATTTCATTATTCCATATTTATTCAGATCAACAATCAAATCAAACACGCACTTTTCTAGACTCTTCAAAACAGTGTAAAAAAAAAAATCTAATATTTAATTATGACCAAGCTAATAAATCTCAGCCGTAATATTGTCTCTACTGTGTGATAACTAAAAAAATAAAAAACTGACTTATCTTATCTGACTTACAAGAATAGATGAGTGCTGGAAAAATGGGTTCGTTTCTCTCCTGAGCCGTTTCTACAAGGATCCTCAGCGGTCCTTTGGGGCAGAGCACAGCCAGCAGGTCTGTGACCGGAGAGACCATGAAAATTAGGAAGATGATTTTTATAAGGTGTCATCAACAACAAATAAATCAGCCGGTCAATAAATTGGTCCAAGTTCCCTTAATTTTTCTGAGATGGGCTGTTACTCATGAGAAACTGATCGACTGGCTGAGATTTTGGGCCGATACTTGTGGTTTTTTTTCTAGTACTGGCCTCAGTCGATACATGTATGGCTCCTACAATATGTTAGCACACTCAGCGCATTTTGATATCCATTTGTGATGTTTTGTTAATACATGATTCATTCTTGTTTAAATTTAGACTGGAGTATCACTGTCATTTTAAATGTGTATTTTGAGAAAGAAAAAAAGCATTATATTGGCTTTAAGAATCGGAAACAATGGAAAAGAAAATATGGCTACTGGTGCACAGTGGTCACAGTTGCCATACAGGCTTTCCATAGAAAGGCTGTAATAATAAACACTCTATTACCAACTCAGTGACTGAATTTAGCAATGAAAAGATATTATTGGCCAAAATCAGAATTGAAAGAATCGATCATTTTAAATATTGGTGATCACTGAAATCACTCTGATGCAGGTCAACTAGTCCTGGTTAACTAGTCCAGCTAGCTAGATAAAACTTTATTGATTCCTGAAGGAGAGAAATGAGTTTGTCTCAGCATGGCACACAACAATAAAACATTTTATAGTTTAACTTGGTAAAAGTTGCTGTGTCAAATCCGTTAAAATCTTTTTTTCAGACTGTCCTTCTGATTGGTCGAATGGGACGCGCTCCAAAGATTCTGTAAATGTTGAACTGGATGGTGGAAAACAAACCAAAACACTGGCGGTTGCAATGTGATGAAATGTGCTAAATCTTCCCACTCCACATGCTTTGTGTTTCTATGTTGACAATATGTTGCTATGCATGTGCAGATATACGATTTTTTTCCACCTCAAGTTATTTTTTCCTCGTCTGACAATAGGGCAGCGCCTCCCATGATGGCTGCCGCCACAGGCCCCTGTCTGCCCATGTCTTATGTTGCTTGTTTCTCTTTGGATGAGCCGTACAGGCATGAATTTTGTCGCGCTTCTGTACGATGATGATAAAAGCCGTGTCTGATTCTGATGGGCTTTTTGTTTTCTTTTTTGTTACCACAAAGGAAAAACAGTGTGACCCAGGCCCCGACATGTCATATGTTTATGAGGTTGTCTGGCAGCTGTTGTATGAACTTTAAATGTTGGTAAAAAAAAAACAAAACAAAACAAAAACAAAAAACAGTGAGCTTTCTGGAGGGTAAGGAAATGGACGGGGAGATTTACCGTAAACGGATATGACTGCCAGGATGAGCCAGGCGGTCCACTCTGGCAGGTACTTGATGAAAACCAGCGCCATCAAGGCGCTAATCATGATGAGGTAGGCCTGCTGGAGCCGCAGAGGTCCTTTCCAGTGGATGCAGATCATGCCGACCACGCCGAAGTTCCACACGACTATTGCCAGGGTGAAGTAGTCCATGGCTACATTGTAGGTTTTGAAAACCTCCCTGACCAAAAGAGTACGGACATCAGGAAGTAGCAGACTCTTCCACACACGTGGAGACCCATCGGTGCATTCAGAAAAATGAATTTAAATGTATGTTAGCGAGACTTACTGGAGGTAGATGAAGGAGAAGAAGAAGAGCAACAGGAGGGAGGAGAGAAACAGCCAGCCTTGAATCACCTGAGAAAGGAAACATGAGACTGGTTAGAATCTAGCATGGCTAGAGCTTCTCTGGTTAATCTGTGCTTGTTTCAGTGCCAACACTGAAGGAACAGGAAGCTTGGTTAGGATTTTATCTTTCAATTTAATCAAACATCTGTGAAAGTTTCTCACTTAGAATTTTTTTTAAATAAATATTATATTTCTTTCTAAAATAAGAAAAAGCGCAGATGGGTGCAGCTACATACACTGAAGTCTATGGTTGACAAAATAGAATAAGTTTAGGGAAAAAGTTTGGTTGGGAACCATTAGCTTGACCGACTTTCCTTTTGCAATATAAAATAGTAATAAAAGCAAACGAAACATGAACTAGAAAGGGAAGAAAATCTCCATATTTATTGACTATATTACTGAAGATTACTGTACCTTGTAGCAGCGATACTTGTACAACAATACCAGCACCAGCGTCATGACGATGATCACAGTGATCATGATGGTGGCGTTAAGGATGGAGTTGACGGCTCGCTGTGCTACGGTGTCCGTCTCTTCAGGGAATGGTGTGTAGATCCTGGAGACCAGGTTGGAAACAAAACCGTTTAAGCATCTCAAAAATTGTGTAGGTGTGTATATTTGTACATGTGATTACAAAAACTGTTGGAAGCATTTCATCAAGTCGTCATAAAAAAATGCCCCGTCCCTCATCACCAGATCAACCATTTTTCATATTTAGGAAATATGAAACACCCTCCATTTCCCCGTTTTTTCCTAAATAAGTAATTTTTTTTCCATTGAATGTATTTTATTTGTTGTACACAATTACTTTTTTAATGTTGTAAATTACAACTAAATTGTTGTTTATTTAAAAAAAATAATAATTTGAGAAAATAAAGCAGAAGGACAGAATCATAACTGAGCTCAACTTAACCCAAAGCTCTTTTCACTTTAAAAAAGTTTCACTTTTTCCTTCAGTTTGTCGCCTCATGCAGTAGCTCATATATGGCACAACTGATGCATAAAAAAATAATCTAAAAATATACGTTATATTCTAAACACAACTCTCACAAAACTTATGATAGACTAAATTCACTTTCAAGGGTGAAAACATAAATATTTCATCAATATTATTATTTTTTACTGTTTCCTAGAAACAAGGGGTGGTTCAAATTACCACATCTTCCCTACTGTCAATTGTTGAATGAATAAAATTAAAAAAAAGAAAAACACAATGCCTCCACCTAGTGGTAGTTCTATTCCACTACACGCCAAACCAACCAGAGGTGTGATTGGTTTTAAATGAGGTCAGAGTCCACAGCTCATCGCCTGATAAGGCTCATAAAACACTCACAGCCTCTGGCCGTCGTTCTTGGTGTAGAAGCTGACGGACTTTATGGTTGCCACCACCACCACCATGCACAGCGTCACGGGAACAAAGAGCATGATGACGTGCTTGGCCCCGTATTTCAAGGTCATCTCCTCGTCCTCCTCCTCTTCATTCTCCACCACCTGAGCGGGATGGGCGGCGGGGGGCTGGCCGTTCTGCTCGGGTCCAGAGCTGTCGCCCCCTCCCTCATCTCCTGACCCTCCTCTGGACCTGGCTCTTGTCGCCGGAGCCTCCTGGGGTTGCTGGGTGGCCTCTGGGCTCATGTTCGCCTGCTGTTGGTCCTTCTGGCAAAAAGCAGAAGGAACCACGTTATTCGGAGAGGACAATATGTCACATTTCCATAACCAATCTGGCCAGTTGGATGAACTCCCACTGCTCTTCACGAAGTTCTTAACGAGTTGGGAAGATTTTGGTGACTTGGCACAGGATGGCTGCTTAAACACAGAGCAGAGGAGGAAGGTGCAAATATCAACACTGCACCCGGTTCTGCTCCGGTTACTGAGTGACTGAAGCAGGAAGCTGAACTCCGTCTAGCTGCAAATGTCAATACAAGTCAAGTAATCAGTGAGTGAAAATCTCTGTTATTACTTTTACATGTGAAGAAAATGTGTGAAGCAACTTAAAACATAAAAAAAGCAGATGTAAGCCAGTTATCAAAGTACACAGAGGTTTTCAAAAACTGATATGATAAAAAAGATTTAATCTCCCATCATACCGTTTTTACTACTGATGCACTAATAAACCGATTTATTTAATTTTGGGAGATCAGAGATTGGCAGATGTGACATGTGAAACCGATCTTATCTACCTCCGCAAAGGTCGTCAATCACATTACGTCTGCACAAGCACGGTTAGCAATAGTCACCCCACTTTTGCCAACTTGGCAACGGTTTTTTGCTACATTTAGCAACTTTTCAGACAGAAAAATCGTTAAAAATTGGAATTGGTACAACCCAAGTTTCTAGAGTTTAAACTTGTATTAATGTGACTCCAGTTGAAGCACAGGGTTGATGGGAATTTTCACGGGCTTTACCTTCTCCACTGCTGCATATTGCCTCACAGCTGGCTGAAAGAAGACTACAAAAATGTCCTCTCATTTCCAAGGAAGACAAAGATGGCTGTTTGGAAATATTTCCAGTCATGAAAAAATTATGATGTTAAAGCTGAAGGAGCGCCACCTGTCTGTTTTTAATGGAAACCGTTTCAAAGTTAATATCAACAAAGTAACAGCAACACATCTGATAAAAAAATTTAGTATTTAAGGAGAAAACTGGCTAATATATTGTGTTATTTTGTATAAAGCATATCATCAGTAAGATGTACAATAATACACAAATAGTGGCTGTTTATTTTAAATTTTGCCAAAGTTCATGAAGCAAAATGTTATAAATAACAGAACTATTCTCTGGACACATTGAAAGATGCTGTATATAAAGAAAATGTGCCGTTTTTCTCTTTGTTCGTTATGACATTACAGTATTCCCATCACTCTGTCAGGTTTACACTCTCAGTTACTGAAATTAATACCATCAAGGTAGCAAAGGTACGAACATAATATTGGCTTGAGGAGCATCAATGCTTTCCATTTGAAATATAATAGGCTATAAATACGGCAAACACTCTGATACAGTGATGCTGGCTGTGGAAAAACATCACATTGTTGTTCGTAATCCTGTCGCAATAAATCAATAAATCAATTCATCACATGATCAATCAAAACAAACTGCATTTGTTTGACTCTTTCTACTAAAAACTGGATGACAAGAATTTTCAGTCTGGTATTTTGGTCTCAACTAGACCCTTTTGAAGGACAATTATGTTTACAGAAACTTTATAATTCATTTTATTTGTTGTTTTATTTATTTTGTCTATTTACATGTCTTCCAGTTCCAGTCTTAAATAGTCATTAGAGAATAAAGTTCATTGATTTTTCTGAATGTTGCGTTATTACGGCTTTCCCATCGTATTACTTTGAAAACGGTCTCAAAACAACAATATTATCTTTTATCGCAATAACTTCTGGGACAATTTATCGACCAGCAAAACGTGTTATTGAGACAGGAGCAGTTCCTCCTAAGTTAAACGTGTTGCAATGTCGGTGGCAGCAAGCAGAGACAGAGCTTGTAGCTTTGGGCTCGGCTGTTGCGCAATAGTCGGGGGGGGGAAATAATTGTGGTTGTTTGAGCAGGATGAACACCAAACTGTGAATGAAAGCAGAATTAGACGTACATGACTTCACCTTTTAGAGAAAACCAGAGGGACGCTGACTTCTCCTTAGGGTGTGAGAATAAATTCACAAGACATAAACCGCTGACTTCAGCGCTAAATTTATGGCATTTCAGAACCAAACAGGGCGCAACAGTGGTGCTAAAAAGTGATGTCAGACTCGCTGTAAATCCCCTTAAGGATGTGTTCTGTCAGCAAAAAAAAAAACAAAAAAAAAGGAAAAAAAAAAACAAAACTAAATTCAGACAAGTGTTTGACGTTCAAGTGCCAGACTATGAGGCAAGTTGATACTTGCAGCCTGGGAGAGAGGATGAAGCACTTCGACCAGACTCGATCAGAGCGCGGCGAGAAGCATTGACAGAAATCAGGTGAGAACAGTGAGAGCTAAGGGGACGGTATTCTGTGCGCCGCTTCTTCTCAAGCCTGGGAATAAGGCCAAGGGCGCACGATGCAGAGTCGACTGGTGTTAAATTAAACAGCGTTTAGCAGGAACTCCAACAGGTGTTGGGTGACATTTCCACACTGAATCAGAAATCTGACCAGAAATTATCACTAAAAATGACACGGTATGCAAAAATAGTCATACTGTGTATAATAATTATTGTAATAATAGTGTAATACAGTCAGGTGATGTTTTACAATACAACTTCTTGAGTGAATAACGTTCTGCCAAGGAAATACAAGCCTTTGACTTTGTCTTTCAGCTGTGACATAAACATCTATATTTCCAGTAACAGCAGATTAGTAAACCACAGTGGCTGGAAAAAGTATTCAACCAAATAAAAACGTTCTAATTTTTTAGGCTACAACCACAAACTTCCATGTTTCTTAACAGCATTTAATATGAAAGACACAGTAGTGCATAAATGGAAGTTAAAAGATAAGAAAAACTAGATTTTTTTCCTCCCGAATTTTAAGTATGGTGTGTGTGTGTGTGGTTGTGGATATCCAGCTCTCTTTCATACCCCTACATAAAATCTAACACAACTAAGTGACTTTAGATGTTAACTAATTAATAAATAGATTAATAGCATAGTGGCTAGCTGGTTACTGCTAGTTCTGATTGGCTGTTTCTGACTGAACGGAATAATTATGCAGAACAGGGAGGAGATCGATTATTTTTTTTAGAGATTATCTGTCTCATGTTAGGACAGAGAAAGTTTTAATACGTATGTAAAATGTATTTTTTAGGTTAGATGCTGCAGCTTTAAACAGGTTCGGTGAGAGAGTCGCTACCGGGTGGAGCAGAAGCGGCTCTGTCTGTCAAATATCACTAAATATTAAATATTACTACCGGTAGCGGAGCAGCTGTTCAACAGCAGAACCAGCGTCTTACATCGCAGCTCCAAGACTTAAATCATTTAGCGGGTTAT
>CAEGAF010113085.1:0-43856 GCA_903067075.1 Micropoecilia bifurca
AAACAACTCTTGCAAGTTTAGGACAAAATTGAAAATATGACACACTCGGGTGGAACGATTTGACCTCTGCTTTTGTCTGAGCACACATTAAAAACTGTCTATGGCACAGGAATAGTATGATGGAAAATTTAGTGACTTTGAAACCATGATTATTTTAATTTTCTCTTGTGGTATACCTTGAAATGGTGCCTGGTATGTATTAGCATACTTTCATTTGTATACGGACAAATCACACTCTCATAGAAATCGCTCTTGTTTCTGATATGGGTGATGTGCTTTAGCATTTCTCATCTTATGAAGCCCATTTTCACAACAAATACTACATTTTGAGTTCCCACTGGTCCTTATGGGGCCCAAAGACCTAGCACCAAAACAAGAAGTGCTGGTTTGACGAAGGGTTGGGTTTGGAGTAAGGATGAGACTTGAATGGAAGTCAATGCAAAGTCCATGTGAAGATAGGAGGACATACCCCGTGTGTGTGTGTGTGTGTGTGTATGTGTGTGTGTGTTTATGTGTACGTGTGTTGTGGATGCCTGTTCTTCTCCATTCATCTGTCTCTATCAAGCTCTGTGTAGCTTTCACTCATGGACTCACTGCTGCATTAGCAACTAAGCTCTTAGCAGTTTGCGAACCAGGCCCCGCATTCTGTGAGGTTAACGCTGATGTTGAGAACCGTCACGACAATTATCCCCAATCTTATCAGTCTTGCCCTCTCACAGCTCCTCATGCCATCGTCCATTACTGGAACACAAGTAGAAAATTAGCCAGTGTGCATCCTGTAACACACACACGCACGCATGCTCGCAGTATTTTCCATTTATTTGTTGTCGAGGGATTGCAGCGTACTGATATTGATCTCGCCCCCGTTAATTGAGGTAACCGGTCTTTTTCTACCCATCGATCTAAAATTCCATTCATCAGTGACTTAATTAAGCATCTAATATAGGGAAATAGTATTGATTCCATAGTGTCATGCCAGTTTAGCAGGTGTTACTTGTTTCTTATGTGTTCATGAGGCAAAATGTTCCCAAATCCCAACTTTTTTTTTTTTTACAGTTGATTAAAAAAGATCAAGTATTGGATACACCCCAACTCAAACCGACATATGAGAGCTGCCTGTGCCTCACACTGAGTGGATGGCATTTGCAACCTGTTGCCCAGAATACTGAAACAGTTTCCAAAAGATTCCATAAACATACTTTAGCTGATACACACTCTTGTGCTGAAGGTTGTCATTTTTCTCACCAACTGTCATCGCTGCATTGGGTTTCTGTGAGATTCAGAATTCCAAATAAAATGCATCAGATTAGATGCAAGGCCCTCAATGAGAAGCTACTGTCGCACTTAAAAGAATTCCTCATTGACTCCCAATCCACTGGAGCATCCCACACTCAAGATCCAACTTCACGTCTCATCCTTAAAATCTTCAAGGGAAGAGCAGGTCAGGTGGCAGGACCTTTTGTCTTCAGGCTTCACCCTTCAGCGCAGAACATCAACGTATTCCTTTTGCTAAGTATTTCATTATGCATAATTTAAAGTGTAAGTTTTAACTTCAGACTGAGGAAGTATCTAGCTGCCTCTCAATAGTCGAAGAAGTGATGAAATACATCACACATTTTTACTATCTGAGGAAATTGGTGAAATGTGAGTAATTATTGTTGATTTCATGAGTGGTGATGCACTTTCACAGTGTTCTGTTCCTGTGTAATAAGGAACAGACTGTTATACCAGCCTAACACTCTTAACAGCACCAGCCTGTTCTTTTACTATTGTTCACCTTTTATTGTACAACAATATCTTGGGTTTGGGGATGAATAACTTTTAATAAGTGCAAACGACAATTATTGACTCGATCAAAAATACCAAAACCTTATTTGTGATAATAGGGCTCTGCCTTTTATCACAAAATTATAGCTAAAGTCTGTCAGTTATTGTTTTATGAATATCTACCGGTGGTATAGAGCACTCGGTGGAGTGAGGCAGCAAAGCCCACACGCATACAAGTAAACACAAACAACTCTTGCAAGTTTAGGACAAAATTGAAAATATGACACACTCGGGTGGAACGATTTGACCTCTGCTTTTGTCTGAGCACACATTAAAAACTGTCTATGGCACAGGAATAGTATGATGGAAAATTTAGTGACTTTGAAACCATGATTATTTTAATTTTCTCTTGTGGTATACCTTGAAATGGTGCCTGGTATGTATTAGCATACTTTCATTTGTATACGGACAAATCACACTCTCATAGAAATCGCTCTTGTTTCTGATATGGGTGATGTGCTTTAGCATTTCTCATCCAAATTAGAAGATTTTATTAACAAGAGACATAAATGTTCAGTTTGTTACTGCAGTCAAAAACCTGGTAACTAGTTCGATAAGTAGACCAGTAGCATCCAGCTGCAGACCACTGAGTGGAATGAAAAGAATGAGGAAAAACGAGCAACTGCAAAGGTCCTAAGTGCAGAGAAGAATAAAATGAAACCAGTAGCAAATGTAACAATGGGGTGAAATCACAGTTCAGACTGAATATGTAGATTTTAAAGAACTATGGTTTGATTTTGAGGAGTTGGAATGAGGCCACATTTAGCTCTGAAAGCTAACAGACAACACCAAGTGGTAATGTGTACAAACAACCGGTTCGCCTGACGAACATGAGAACGTGTGATGTGGCACTGAGCTGCCGGTTTGATGATGAACACGAGAGTCGCGGCGGCCTCTCTCGGTCCAGGAAGTAAACGAACGTCTGCTCAGACTGGCGCAGGTGGCAGGCGTCCAGAGCTCTGGTTTAAAATGTCCTCTTCTCTCAGGGCAGCGGAAAGAAAAACCTCTCATTTGGTATCATCCATTTGCCTTTGGAGCCTCCCGAAACCTGACATCTTGTGGGCTTCGGTGTTCTCCACAGATGATGTATGGTTTTCCTCCAATGCCCCCTTTGTGTATCTTTTACTTACAAGCTTTCATGTAAAATCAAACATTTATTCAAACGCGAACAGGGGCCGTAAACAGAAACTGTGCTGTGAGCTAGTTGTTCGTCATGAATAATGTAAATGTGATGTGGAAACAGGAACGCTGTAAGTTTTTAATGTTAAACTTACTTTATGGGCCTCTCCTCTGCTGCCGCTGCAGATTCTTAATGCGTTTTCGAGCCGCGGCGAGTCGACAGGAACAGAGTCGCTGAACGTCAGCTGAACTGACGACGCAAAACTACCCGATCTTTGTCCTCGAGACTTGGATTTCTTTTTGGCTCCCTTCACACGTCACCATGTGCGCAGATGTCATGATACAAAAACGTACATTCGCTGGCTTTTAATTTTTAATTAAAGCTCACAGACGGATCTAGTGGTTGTCGCATTCACATGATTGTTGACGGCACGTGTCATATCGTCTCTCTGCATGTCAGAAAAGTCACAAAGATGTTATTTTATTGCATATCAGAAATAAACATGAAGTTGTTTTCACTAAACAATCCCAAATGTGCGTTTGTGAGAAATGTGGAAATTTAAAATCATGGTAAGAAGCAATAAATTCATGGCGTCTTAGGGCAGTGCCTTAAAAAAGTATTCACACACTTTTAACCATGACACCACAAACACTATATAATAGATTAACATCAAGTATTGCATAATAATAATGTGGAGTGAAGGAAAAGGAACAAAATCAAATTTGTAAAGTGCATTTGCCTCCGCTAAGATGTTGTAAAACCCCATTCTCTTGCAATTACAGTACTGGAGAATCAGTCTTTTGAGGGAGTCTACCATGTTTGCACTTGGTGGAGAGACTAATATTTGTGGTCATTTCCCTAAGACAAATAGCTCAGGCTCAGTCAGATTGAATGGACAGCATCTGTGACCAGCAATTTTACAAGTCTTGCCACAGTTGCTTTCAGTCTGGACTTAGGCTGGGCAACTCTGAAACAATGTTTCACAAATGTTAAAAAGGAAAACCTTCCAGTCTCAAGCTGTCTGTAACCCCTAATTACCTTTCTTCCATGATCGCCCTGCATTTAGCTCCATCTATTGTCACCGTCCCTGCTGAAGAACAGCATTTCTCCGTGCAGCTTTAGACAAGAATGCTACATTTTTATCTCTGACCACAGTATCTTCTTCCACATGTTTGCTGCCTCATTCTGTCCCCTACGGCTTGTGGTAAACTTTTCTCTTAACAGGAGCCTGAGCTCATGAGCTTTTTTGCCTTTCTGTAAAAGCCACTTTTGTAGAGTGCATGACTAACATTTACTTTGACAAATTCGTTGACCTTTTAGAGAAAAAAAACACACATAAAAATGTGCTTTTATATAAAGTAAAAAGATATTTGCATTTTTATTAGTTTATTTTTTATTCCCCTGATATGGCCTTAGTCTGATCACAGTTTATGAACTTATGCGCTCTATTCAGCGCATAAACTCATACGGGGAAACATCTGTTTCAGGTAGAAAACTAAAATCTTCAAATTATATTTTAACTTAGTAAATAGCAGAACCAGGCCTGCTAATATTATTTAGCTTGACTACAACTTAAGGAACATGTTGAAAAGGTCGGCATTCACTCTCAGACACTATGCAAGATCAAACACAAACTCATTTATTTAAGCGTCGGTTAGGGTTAGGTTTGTGAGATTTCACTCTCGAGGTATCGTGGGCCCACCACGATTGGTTCCGACCCATATCGATTCCCCATAGGTTTTGCGCTCTCGCTCGAGATCAAGAACCAACTTGAGCAACAGGGATCTATCTTTATGGTAGGTGTATGGTGCTTGCGATGTGCTCCAGGGAGCCACCTGCTGGTTGGTATGTGCTGTGTAAGGTGCGTAGAATATGATCAGCATATTCCGGTGGGCGCAGTTGTTCAATTTGCGCTGGGCTCAGGTGGACCTTGTTAGGGAGTCCTGCTGCAAAATGGCCGCTACCGCGCTGGCTAGCGTGCTAGCAGCACACGAGGTAGCAAGCTATCCTGGAGCCAACACATGTTTCCACACGGTTCTATATGTGATACTTACCCTTTAGCTTTTAGTTTTATTTAACTATGATGCTTAACCAATATCAGCCGTTTGTCTTTTGATTATAACAATTTACATTTTATTTTATTTTTCGTTGACAGACGGCGTTGCGTTGGTGAAGCATGGCCCCACCACAATCACTTGCAGAGTGCCCGATCTGCCTATACAAATTCAGGTACTTAGGCAAGCACCTGCTAGCGGTCCACTCCATAAAGAACTTTGAGGAGCGGAGGACCTTAATAAACTATGGGTCAGGGCGGGTAAACATCCGCGGGCTCCAATGTCCCAGAGGGTTGCGGACACGTTCCGTCAAACCGTGTTTGGTTATGGGAACGTTCTTTACGTCTTTTCCCATAACTGTCCTCTTCCCAATCATTCTGTTGCCACATTTTTTTGTCTGATTTTGTTTCTTTAAAACCCCGTAGGTTTTATTACTTAATCAATATTTTTTCAATATCTGTTTCTTATATATACATATGTATATATATTATTCTTATATGTCAATTACTTATGCTTTTATGATTTTTTATTTGTTTTATTTTTTTAAGATTTTCTTTTAGAAAACAATTAAATGAAAATAAACTAAAATTTCACATTAAAATGAAAGAAAATGTGAAAAAAATTGTAAGTTTTTTTCTTTATTGAAAAGAGATAAAAGTGTGCCTTAACGTGACATTTCGACTATATTCAGCCTTCTTCAGGCAAAGACAAAATAATTGTATCTAAAAGTGGCTGCACTGTAGTGGCTCACTGGAGAGTGAAGGAGAAGAGCTTGCTGGCCCTTATATAAAGTCTCTTCCTCCCTTAGGCTCCTCCCTCTACGTCTGGCTTCATATCTTATGATTTTCTATTTATTTTTTAAATTTTTTATTTTTTTTTTATTTTTTAGAAAACAATGAAAGGAAAATAAATTAAAATTTAAGATTAAAATTAAAGAAAATGTGAAAAAAAATTGTAAAAGAGTTTTTTTTCTTTATTGAAAAGCAAAACGTGTGCCTTAACGTGACATTTCGACTATATTCAGTATTCTTCAGGCAAAGGCACAAAAGAAAGTTACAATTCTTTGTATCCAACACTATGGCTGCACTGTTGTGTTCTATTCCAAAATTTGATGTAGTTCCTTCCCACCTTGCATTCTTGAAGAATGAAATATCTGTAAAAGGTTTTATTTAATCAATTAATTAAAACAATTCTTAGAAAGAAAATAATTAATTAAAAAAAGGCTAGATTAAGGATAAAGTTTTAGGATTAGATATGAATAGGTTAGGTTTAGAGGAAAGATTTGGGGTTAAGTATAGAAAAAGAGATTAGATAGAAAAGGGAGGGGTTAGGGGTTAGGGTTAGGTTAGGGTTATGGGTTCCTATGTTGGATCAACTGTTTGTGACACGTTGGTAGGTAGGTTCATCTCTCTCTTTTTTGACAGATTTGATTGACAGGAGTGTGGGGCAAGTCCAACAGAGCAAGAAATAAGACTCAGAGGACGAGTTGTTGTTTGTATTTTCTGAATGAGGAAAGTGCACCAGACAGGCCTGCACATTATGTTTACTTTCTTCTACTTTGAGTTGTTGCAGTAGCCGCCCCCCTTATGCACGTGTGGCATGAGTCAAAAACTGGCCCTGATTTTGCAGGAGAAAAAAAAAAGAAAGAAAATGAGTACTGTCAGACTATCACTTCCATTAAACTGTGCCCTCATTAACAACATTGTAATTCGTTTAGCAAACCTGCAACTCAGACCATTCTGATTGATTTAACTCCACATGTTTCCAAGTCTGATCTGATTTAAGTCGCTATGCTAAAGGTTTTTTGAAGCTTGCATGTCCCTTCTTCTGTTTGATAAGTCCTGGAAGATTCTATCTCTCTCTAACAAGGATGGCAACATTGATTTTTTTTTCTGTTTTTGTTATCTTTTCCCCCTGTACACAGAAAATAAGTATTGATCCTCTATGAGAAAACGTTTTATAGATCCAATACATTAAATGACAAAACGAGCTGGTAAGCTACTACATCTGTCAATACCAGCTTTTAAACACTAACCCAGTTGGTGATCATTTTTTTTTAAATAAAGCACCACTCTCATTTAAAATGGTATACTCTTAAAAACATAGAAATGTCTTGCAATATTTTCTCCTCATATAAAAAAAATCTTAAGTTTCCACAAACTTCTCTTGGAACATGTACTTAAAATAAATTAATGCTTATTTTAAAAACTACTCTGCCTTCCAAAATGATTTATACTCCTGAACTACTATGTATTTTCTAATGGTACAACAACAACTTTATTGCGTTTTGATAAAATAATCTAAAGCCAACAAGTGCATAGCTGTGAAGTGGAAGCAAAGAATGCAAGGTTTCAAAAATGTTTATAAAAATCTGAAAAGTATGATTTGCCTAATTATTTATCCCCTTCTACGCTGATACCCCTACATAAAATTTCTTCCTATAGAGGACAAAGGTCACCGATCAGCCAATCATCTAAAAATAAAACAAATACACACAGCTGCGAACCTACACAGAAAAGGCAGTGGAAAAACGCATTTGTAAGACTTTTCAGAATTTTTTTTGGAAAACATTTTGCGTCATTTTACTCCAACTTTAAAGGAAAGCACTAACATTTTGTTGGTTTACTGCATAAAAACCCAATAGATAATACATTACCATTTTTGGATGTGAAATGACAAAATAAGAAACAGTTCAAGACACGATAACTCATCCATTTCTTACTGTTTTGTGATTTGCGTAAATTTCTTATTTCTACCTCTTTGACTTAAATAATAAAAAAAGTAAAGCTCCTTGAAGTTAGTATTTCAAGCGATTGCAGAGTAGTAAACGGAACAAAAATAAATCGTCCAGTACTTATTTCACTCCCCAGAAAGGCAGATAAATGCTGCGCTGCGTGTGTTCAGTCCCTGAGGGAGGGTAAAAAGTGGACTCTCTGGTCCGTTCGGAAAGATTTGTTGTCTCCCAGATGTGCCATTTTGGTCGTGGAGAATTGAAGGATTCCAAGGGAGTGGAGGAAAACATCCACGCAATACTTACTTGCCACACTCCTTCCCTTCCTGCTCCTATCATCTCCTACTGTCCATTTTCATATCTCAGCCAAACTGTGAACATATGGAGGAAATGATTTAACTGCTATAAAAAAAGAAGAAAAAACGCCTTCTCAGTGCTCAACCTAGGTATTGCTTTACGCCACAGAGACCCAAATGTGATTGCCACGTGAACCAAATTACCATTGATTTGATTTGCAGGGATTAATTAAGTAGCATCACAGAAAGCCTCGCCTGCCTGACGGCCCTGGCACTACGAGTTCAACTGCTTAATTGTTGTTTTTGGAGGTCTGGTGGTGGGGAGGTAGGCTGCCTACTTTTCTGCTTCTTTCAGGCTGATGAGCTCTTCCGTCTGACTGGTCCAGAAATGTAAATCATTGATTGAACGCGCTCGTTACCATCTGCGCACGCACATACACATCAACCTATGCTTCCCTTTTACTTTCTAACAATTCATGTCTGTAGTGGCAGCAGTTGTCAGCATAATTTCAGGATTTATTCAGCAGTATGTATGAGCTCAACACGCATCGCTGTACGCTTCCATGTAAACAGCTTCTGGAATTGCTAGTGCTCGACTGTTTACCTCAATGCTTTATTGACTCAATCAGCAAAGTAGCATAATTCAGATGAATAATTACAGTCAAGCGTGTCAACGATGTGACAGACGACACAGCGAAAGAAGCCTGAGAAACTTTGCCTCTAGAGTGTTTTATCTAGAAACCGCGCTAAATAAACTGTCAAACTGTTTCCTGCAAGTTAAGAAGCTTACACGAAATTGAAAACATGACCTTTTTCTGTCGTCGCTGTTGCAGCTGCACATAATGGTTCAGCTCTTTTCTGTGAATATCTACATCCACTGACCCCATCATTAGTTGCAACAACTCTGAGACCTGAGAGAAGCCAATCTCAAAGTTGTTTGACATGATAACATCACAGAAGAGTTGTTGAATATTTCCCATGATGCAAATCTCCTGCTAGACAAAATTTTAAAGGGGTAGTATTATGTAAAATTGACTTTTTTGAGATTTATTTCATGTAAAAATGTTATTCCCTCATCAAAACCATAGTTGGAGTGTTGATTTGATTCTTTCACGCTTGTCTGATGATTCCTTGAATCTCCAGTGGCAACCATTCGGGGCAGCCCAAACACTTCCCCTCTTACATCTCCTCCTATTTCCACAAATCTCCCCCTCGAAGCTGCAGTCTCCAAGTCCAACTTCCGTCTTGCTCAGCTCCCCCAGACTAGCGACAGCAGTGACTAGCAAACACCAACGTTTTGCAGAACGTATCATGCCTTCAGCTTCTCAGTCCAACACTCCTAATGGTTGAAATTGGCATAAGGGAGCGTTGCTCTGTTGCGGTGATGTGCTGAAGGTGAAGTGTCGGAATGAGCAGAAATTTCTTAAGATATAAACTCACTTCTTGTAAGTCTTTTTTTATATACATGTAGCATTGTTATAACAACTTAAGGTAACAAGTGCTTTTATTGTGTTAGAAAATTGCACTATACGCCTGAAAAACACTTAATACTCACCGCATATTTGATTTCTTATTTTGCTTTTATACATGATAGACAAAAAAATTATTTATTTAGAAATCAATTCATTTCACATTTAAAAAACTGAGCTGGCCAATTTTTTTTGGTACCAAAGGAAGACGGGACAAAACGAAAGGACCAAACAACCAGCCTCCTACTTGCACACAGAAACACTGGGAATCACACACACATTTCAGGGTTCCACCTTCTTCACCCTCATTTTTATTGTATACCCTAATGAGCCAGATATATGCACATACACAGGTCCATTTGTATTTGCAGAGGGGAGAGAAAAAAATCGGATAGATGGCAAAGGTAATTCCACATGAAAGTAATTTTAACCAGGTCTAAGCCTCATGAGCGAGCCAATATCTACTTTTCTTTCCGTTATTTGTCATGCTACCACGGAGGACTTTGGCAGAACACAAAAGGTCACAATGCGTGCAGACATAACTCAGCAGGACAAGAAAAACGCATTATGAAAACAAAGGATAGAATAGGAGGGGTGAGCAAAGCCCAGCGAAATAAGGCTTCTTGTTTGCATAAGAAGCGGCGGATGCGGAGAGATAAAGGTAGAAACGGAAAGAAAAGAAGGAAGGGAGAGGAAAAAAAATTATGTGGTGAAGAAAAGATAGAGCAGCAGGACGAATACTCAGAGGATGCAGCACGATGTCAAGTATTGTTGTGTTGGCAGTCGTCTTATAGGCTGTTGATTTAACTCCTGGGTCCTCATGGACGCTGGCAGTTCTTTTTCCTTTGAGCTCTTCAGCTTGACTAATTTCAACTATACCCCGGCCTGTGAACTGAGGGATGTGGGTTGATTGATCGGATTCTTCGACAGAGCTAAATTTTCCCTCACTAAGCTGGGATTTTCACTAGAGACGACACTCAGTGGATACTTTGTACAATGCTACTCAGAGACAGTCCATCCCTGAGTTATTTTTTTAACCACCAGTGGTAGGCTTCACAAGCAAAATAAACAAATGTATATATATATATATATATATATATATATATATATATATATATATATATATATATATATATAGCTTGGTGAAATGGCCTTTTGCCCAGGGCAACACAGCTCAGAGGGGAAAGTAGTTAGGGGGAGGGAACTGGCAAAGCAAATAATGAATACTTTTATATTGGTTATTTTTGCATGTCTAGTCAGTTGGGAAGGCTTTTTACTGTGACTGTACAGTATAGGTGAAATATATTGATGCATGGCGATGATGCTAACGTTGGTGTCTGATTGGAAGTATGAATTAGTGCTGACTTGAGAGTCCATAAGTCGTTTTAGTGTTTATTTATGAAGTCTGCTTTGCATTTTGCAATTTAAATATTGTTTAAACATATATAGACTGTACAAACATAATTGAGTATACTCCACACAAAGTATGTACTCTTTCAAATATTTATCATGTCTTATAAAGCAAACAAATAAGAGCATATTTAATGGGGTCTAAAGATTCAGACATTTAATTGTTTTAACCTTAACTTCCTCTGGTTTTAACTCAGTTTTCAGAGCCGCATAATTGAATTTGATCCTGAATTCAATTAAATGCACTAACTTTCTTAACATAGCTAAATTTAACCTTCAGAGGCCTCCTTTGTCGTTTCTTTTAAAATTGGAAGTCTGGATCATCAAGTTCATTTAAAAACATTTCTACATTTTAAAATCACACATTTTCTTAGCGTTTGTAGGGTCATGAAAGGTGATATTTTTTGTTTTATTTCACTGTTTTTAAATGCTCTGTAAACTCCGCTGTTGTGGTGAGTGGAGATCACCGTTCCCAGATCCCAGCAGAGGAGGACCTAATCACCATGATAGGATTTAATCTACACAAGCGGCCAGTTTTCAGGCCGATAACGGAAAACAGAAAATAGGAGTATTTGTGTCAATTAAAAAAAAGGCTCAGATAAGTTACCTCTCAGTGCATAAATGTTCAATGATCCAGTCTGAAATGTTTTTTCGCTGATTGGATTTTGCCAAGTTGAGTTGGGATGCGTTCGGTTGTCTGTTGGGCGGCGGCAGCAGAAGCCATCATTTATACAAGAGCTATTTGTGTAAAGATAGCAGGTCTCCTTTAAAAGTTTATTAAATCTCTTCTGCGCATATGGCTCATTTGACTTCATCCATGTGGAATAAATGTGGATACACTCTGTCTTTCATTTGTCTTTATAAAAGTGCTGATGTTCTGCGTTCCAGACACACACACACACACACACACACACACACACACACACACACACACACACACACACACACACACACACACACACACCTGTGGTTGGGACTCCGATTGATGTTAATCTCATTAGTTGCACCTGGGCCACAGGCAAGCCTTCCAGTTTGTCCTAACTGAATATTTCTTTATCCACTTAATCCTTGTGCAGCAAGATGAGGCTCATAATCTTTGTCATCAATGAACTCTTGTTTTGTTACTTTCCAAACAAACATAAAGAATCACAAAAGCATAGTTAAAAAAAAATAAAAAATCAAGATGAACTTCCTGTATGGTATAAATCCTAAAACACCAGTTCTACCAATCCTGTGAAAACGTATTTGTATTTTGACTTTCCGTCCCTGTGCATAGGGGAGCCAAAATGCAGAGAGAGCAACGTTGATAACAGCAGAGCAGAACAGAAAGAGAAGGATGAAGAGGCATTCCATCTCCACATCTATATTGTACGCCTTGCAGTCGTCACTGCGCCGTGTGTTTGAAGCCAGCTTGAGTAGAAGATAAATCCAAGACGTGCGATAGATTCACTAAAACGTGGCGCCGAGGAGGGTTGAATACAACGACACGACAGCTGCTTTGGAAGAGTGACTCTGTAGATGTGCAGGCTGCCAGTTTTCCCCACATTGGACTGAGACGGACCTCAGCGGACTCTGCTCGCTCTGACACCTGGTGAGATTTATCAATCCTCACACGGTCACGCTTAGCACATGTCCTCCCCCCCATGTGTGTTCTGCTTAGCACATGACCCTTTATTCTCCTTCATCTACCCCTGTCACTGCACGTTACATGCTTTTCTAAAAGCAAGTCATCCCTTTTTGGAAAAGCTATGCGAAGACTCAGCCTCTCCCTAATGTGTGGATAATGTGACATGATCCCAGCTGTGTAACTAGTGACCTCTCTCTCTCTCTCTGAAGCTCCCCTGCCGGTAATAACACACATTACCACCCAGGGAGAAACACATGCTCCACTCTGGGATTCAGGACTCAAATGCAAAATATGTACAGCTACAGCTAGCAGCATTAGCAAGGGGTTAACATGAAATCAAAACAAATCGGAAGTCAATGAACGGAAGCTTAAACCAGGGGTCCCCAAACCTTTTCCTGTGAGGGCCACATAACTTTTTCCTTCTCTGGTTGGGGGTCAGAGTCAGTTTGTAACAGAAAAAGTGCGACGATTGCAGGAGTGCCTAAAAGTAAAAATACATTGTTTTCCAGAAAGCACAATCAAATAACCCTCTCTGGGTTCTTCACAGAAAAACATCCAGGAAGGATTATAGTCTGTATTTTCCGAACTATGAGCCGCACTGGACTATAAGCCACAACCCCCAAGTTGTTTTGTTTTTTAAAAACCAGTAAATATAAGCCTCAGATATCTCTGCCGCTCCAGGTTTTCCACAACAATTCAGCAGCAGCAGAGGGGGGCAGACACCTAAAATCTGAGTCATAACAGGTCAATTGAATATCACATTTATTACTTTTGAAAAAGAAAAAGTTGCCAAGATTAGATTTAACAGAACTGATTACAGTAGTTTCCGAACGGTAACTGTAAAAGTAAAAGTGCTGATCCTTCGTGTTGCTACTAGCATGTGCTAAGTCAGTGATCCCAACCTTTTTATTACCGCGGACCGAACAAGATTTGGACATTTTGCTGCGGCCCGGAGGGGTCGGAGGGGGGGGGGGGTGGAGCGGGATGAACAGTCAGATAAGGCTTCTGCATGTTGGTGTTCCCACTAAATCCTGAATATGCTTTATCGTAGCCTATGGGTTTTTTCCTTGACTTGGAACAGAATAGAACCTGTTGAATGTGACAGGTAGCCAATCAAAAAGCGCGGGTCAGAACAGAGGGGAATCCCAAACAGCTGACATATTGCGAGAGTCCGGTGGATATCGGAGATGATATGTGGAAATGTTTATTATTATATGTAAAGGTCATTATTACCTTTACATATAATAATATGTAAAGGTTAAAATGTTAAAAATGTTAACCATGAGAAAACACATTCACCTCAACAGAAAACACATTTTCAGTTGACATTTCCAATATTTCATTAAAATTTATAAAAACTAAAAAGCGTACAGAACTTTTACTGTATTGATTTTACATATGAGATAAGAGTTTGTCCAAAACATAAAAAGCATCTATTGTTACAACTTATTGTGGATTTAGTGTCTTACTACACAGTTTTATGTATTTTGTTTTAAATATCAAGGATTGCAATTTTTTCCCCCAATTATGCATCTAGCCTTCTTCTCAGCATTAATCAGTCCTTGCTTTACAAATGACATGTATTGGTAAGCAGGCTACTGCTTATAGTTTACTAACACCTGCAGTTAGTTGTGGGTGTTTGCTTTAAACCAGCTGTTTTTGCACCGTCACTGTAACAGAATTGAACAAACTGAAAAACAATTCCTTTATGTATGTTCTCCCTAATCATAGGGCGCTGTTGATTAATAAAGTTAGATGTTCCCATATTATGAATATCAGGTTGTGCATCAAAATATCTAAAAATATATTCTAAAGACTTGCACTGCTGTTAGCTGCAACGACTAGGGTTTAGTTAAAATGCAAGTGCTGGTGTTGGCTTTGTAACCTGGGGCAACCGTGTGACCCCCAGCCCCCAACACCTCCACACACACACCTTTCTTACTGCACCAGTTTCTCAAGACTTTTCTCTGTAGATAAAATCAGGAAGGTTTTCTAGGACATGGACACATCCCGACGGGCCTTTCTGACAACCAGGAATCATGTAATAGAAAAGAATCACGAAGACGGATATACATGTGGACATCCTTACGCAGTCACCCCCCACACACACACACGCACACACACACACACACACACACACACACACACACACACACACACACACCCTCTGGTTTGGAGGGAGTTGAGCAAAAATTGTTGGGAGGGAAAATGGGATGCATTGGAGTGCTGCTCCGTGCCAGAGTACATTTCTTTTTTCTTTTTTTTTTTCTTTCCTGTTTGATATTGATTGTCAAGGTCGCTGCCATCGCTACTTCTGCTCACTTTCTCTGCGCCATGCAGTCCTGGAGTCTGAGTGAAACTTTCTCCTCTGTGGGACGTCGGGTGAAAAAAGGGAGCCGGGGGCGCGGTGGGGTGGGGGTGAGGGGGGTGCGTAGCACAGCCCAAATCAGATGATTTTTATTCCTGTGTATTTGCAGTAAAAAAAAGGCCTGCCGCAGTCTAGTCTGTCTGTTCCCGCCTTTCTCCCTTTCCTTGATTACAGAAGGTGATGCACAGCATCGGCCGCAGCAAGGACTCATTAATGCTGAGAAGAAGGCTAGAATATTTTCTATATGCGGCCCAGTTCCCTTAGCGATGCGTGTTATTTTAACAGTCCTGCTCCCTCCCTTCACTGTGTTTGCTGGACGAACATAACTGTTTGTGTTGGTCACGCTTTTAGTCTCAGAATAAGACAAACCGATATTTGCAATAAGCGGTGTGCACATTGATGAACACATCAAAGTCACAGTTACACTTTTTCATTTTCTTCTTTTGCATTGAAGGCAACAGACAGCTCCTGAGAGACCTACTATTTCTGTTTTATTTTTTCACCACGTGACACTCAGTCTTTAATTTTCGAGGTCCTGATCTCCTCCTCACTGGCCTCTCACCTCTTTTGTATTCTGCCAGCTGATCTATCACACAGAGGTGCTTCGCTACCACCATACCAGTGCTTATCAGACATGGCTTTTGCAGTTAGATTGTAGAAATACTTAGTAGATCCCTGTAGCATTAAAGTGAAAAATTCTTGCCTTAATTCAGTTGAAAAATGTTTTGCGATTAGGAATCTTATGGTGATATTTCAGCAAAGGGTTTTCAGGGGGTTTTCATATTACCAAATTGTCTGGAAATTCTTGCATGTTAGATGTATTGCCTCAGATGTGGAGACCTTTAAAGGCCAAATTTGATTATAAATTCATTAAAGGATTTTTTTTCACTTTTTTGTTGTTGTTTTGCCAAAAAGCAGATCTAAATGTACAGGGACAATTGAAATGGATGTGATATTTTTTGTCAAAAAACGAGTTTTCAAATCCTGTTTTGAAACTAATGATGAAAACGCTCATCAAAATTACCTGGAAATTTACTTTGTAGAAAACAGACAGGAACTGCCGTCGACAAATGTGGGCGTCCCGATTGACCATCTGCTGCCTTGAACAGGTCTGTAAAGACACAAAGCAAAGTGTATATTTCCTTCGTCAGGTGAGGTCCTTCGGAGCCAATTAACAATCTTCTTTTCATTATGCCTCAGTGAAATATGAAGGTTTTGTGGTTCCATCCATCCATCCATCCATTTTCTTTGCACCCTTGTCCCTTAGTGGGGTCGGGAGGGTTGCTGGTGCCTATCTCCAGCTGGCGTTCCGGGCGAGAGGCGGGGTTTGCCCTGGACAGGTCGCCAGTCTGTCGCAGGGCAGGGTTTTGTGATTCACGTGGCATAAAAGCCTTTCCATTACTGATAAATCTAAACTGCCTCATCAAAATGAAAAGATTGTAGACCACCTAGTCAAATAATAATAATAAAGTATGATTTTTTTCTTAACATCATGATATGGTGTGATCTAGCTAATAGATCTCTTCTAACTTTGACCAACTTATCAGTCATGAAGACAGATTCCTGCCATCAGGTCGAAGACACCGGGTTCCACAATTTAATAAGGTTGAATTGAAAACGCCTTTGTAGATCAGTCAACTCTGACACTAAGCGTAGAACATTAGCCTCTATGGAATGTCATCATTTGCTGCTCTTACACTCTGTACTTTTATTCTGTGTACATTTGCAAGCAAATGTGCACATGTATTAGCAAATGCTGTGATTCAATGCCAATTTTATGTGCATTAACCCTAAATTAAATGTGCACCTTATTGTTACTTTTGATTGGAAACATGTCAGACAGTCAGATTAGCGAATGCAAACCGAGTGTCTGTCGCTTGTCCTGATGCTAAAGCAGTACGTGTTGGTTTTCTATGTCAAGTTAAAACATGTGGCACAAATTCCTGTAGCCTGTGTTAAAGACATATTTGCAGGCACAAACTTTCTTTTAAATGTTTTTAAATTCAAAAATAAACCTAAGTGGCTGAGTTGGAGTCAGATTTGGAGGAGAAAGCTGTGCTGTAATTGTCCTGTGTTCTGACTTCACCCATGTTACTCAGTATATCTTTTTATTTTTTTCAGAGTCATTTAATTCAGTTGTATAATTCAGCTAATAAATGACTAAGAGTTGTTATTGTTTTCAGTCCATTCTTATTAGATTTGTGGTCATAAAGAACAGGGTTTAGTAGTGCAATAAATGCCACTGCTGTGACCAATTAAAATCGATCAATTAAAATTAACATAAAGTCCATCCAAATATAAAGTCCAAATACAAAACATTCACCACATCTAATTTTAACAGAAGATTCTCTTAAATCTTCTCGCGGTTGTGGCTCATATGTGTATCATGTGTCCCGACAATAATAAATGCTAAATCCTGACTTGATTTGTCTGTCATTCTCCTCTTGATTAAATATCCCTGTCATTTTTATTCCTTAAAAAAAAACCTATCAAAATGTATCCTGTGCCTCATGTGTTGTCGTCTCATCAAAGTCATATCGATGCAATAACGCTGAAAATTTTTGCTGTACAATAAATTGTTCCAGAGGTTATCACGATAAATGATAATTTTGTTGTTTTGAGATCCTTTCTTAAGTCATAATGGTAATTACAAAATAATAATACTAGAACACATTCTGAAAGATCAGTATACTTTAAATTCTAACAAACATTTAACACCGGAAGTATCCAAAATAAATAAAACGACAAATAAAATTAACTTGGAAGTGTTTTTAAACTAAATTGCCTTTCATAAAAAGGGCTAGTTGAGACCAAACCACCAAACTGAAGACTTTTATCATCCACTTTTTGGTAGAAAGAGAGAACAGAAGAGATAAACGATTAATCAGGCCAATAGAAATTAAGTTTGTTTTAATTTCTCATGCGATTAATTGATTTATTGGTTATTGTGACAGGCCTCGGCATGTCTGTAACCGAATCCAAGTTGTATCATTTACAGAATATAATCATAAAGGTTAAAAATAAAGTATTTATAGTGGAGAAAAAAAGTATGAATCATAGTGTTTTTTTCTTTAACTTGCGTTTTGCGTTGCGTCGTATTTTGCACACATCGACCCGGTTTGAGCCTGACCTAACTCCAGTTAACATACAATAGGTTCACCAATTGTTCCAGGCCCTGTGGCTTATAAAGCTCCAAAGCAGAGGCGATCCCTGTGGACCTCTCTCTATTGATACCTGCAGACAAGTGGATTGAGCAGAAATCTCCCAGTGTATCCATGTCTCTTCCACAGACACTTTGTCAATACCTTTCCTCATCAATGCATCTTTCTTCTCCAAACATCCACGCCCATCAGAGGAATGTGACTTCAGGGCTATGGCGACAGTGGTTAAGAAAGAAAAGGAAGAAAGAAAAACAAACATATTCATTTCTCACCAGCCTTTCAGCACTTTACTTGCCAAATTATGCCTTGTTATTTCTGCTGTGGAAATGTATCAACGTAGAGTTTGTTTGTTTGTTTAGTACACCATTTGGCTAGCCATCTGCTTATGCACTCATGTGAATGTGTAACTGTTTATATTGATGCCTTTAATAGAATATATCTGAAAAAATAATTTGCTGTGAAAATCTCTGCACTGAATTGCTTTTAATTACGTCACCTACGTATATCCCGACCTACACATATTAAATGGTTTGTACTTTTATTACATTTATGCAGTAGGGTTTTTTGTGGGGTTTATGGTGACAATGCAGAGGGTTTCAGTTTCTTGCCCAAGGACAATTCAACAGACGGAATGGTTGGTGATGGAACCTGATTATGACAAAAGACCACTCCAGCTGCTGAGCCACTGCAGCTGCTTTTTATCTTTCATTGTTTACTGCTTCTAACCACAAAAAAATAAAATCTGATGTTGCTGTCCATTCATGTTCCACTCACTTTCATCTTCCTGCCACTTGTTTTCTCCAAAGACAGGAGAATGACAAAATAGAGAAGAGAAGCCATGTAGCTGCTGTTTGGCTTAGTATCATACTCTTGAATATGTAGTACTTATAAATAGAAGAAGTGTTAGTTGAATGTGCTAAAAAGTGTAATTCTACTACCTGAAAAACATTTAAATTTGATCATTTGATTGATTTATTTTTTTCTGGAGAGGTTGGCACCGATCTAGTCTTATTTCAGACACTAGCAGCCTAGGAAATCAGTGTGACTGCATCATCAGCAATGTCTGTCCACCAGGCGACAATTAAGCTCCCTAATCGTCATGGCAATAAACCTTTGTACCGGCTAATAGGTGCTGGTAGTTTTGACTATTTCTGATGCTGCTTCTGCTTGTAACTCATGTATACTAAATCATCAATATATTGTATATTTTGCAGCAGGTCAACTTTATATGGGAATGTTAGCCAGCAACCAATTAGTACATCTACCTTGATTTAAAGATGCTGCTGCTGAGTTTAAAAAAAAAAAAAAAAAAAAAAAAAAAAACACAGCAGTCTTTTCCTTGTGGATGTAAATTTGCAGCTATGAATAATGTATCCTGTTGTATTAAGAGCATTAACATCTGACTGTCTACTTTAGCTGATTTTAATGCAACCAGTGGTAATTATCAGAATATTGTGTAGACAACAGAGGAAATAAGTATAGGTATTTAGAATCCAAGTTGAATGATAAATAAGAGTCGGACTAATCAACAAGCAGATCACAGTTTCATTATTACATGCCACACAAAAGTCATTCAGCATCCTGAAGTGAATGAGTCTATATCAGTGAAATTAGCGTTTCGGCACAGCGAGTTCAAATAATGGATTTAATGGATAATTGAGTCGGAGGTGGATTCTGTAGCAGTGGTGCACATCTGCAGCACACACTATCTGCTCAGAGTTGCCATTATCTTGCAGTGGAATCTTTTCTTTTTTTGGTCATGTCCAAAAACATCTAGTTGGTAGTGAAATTATTAATGTTACTTTGTTAAATGTGTCGCAAGGTGACGCTGGTATTATTCCGTTACGAGGCCGTCTTACGGCGTCATCGAGATGCACAAGCAAGACAAAGCAACAGAGTAGTTTTTAGTTTTGTTCATGTGGGATAAGCGCTGAAGATGTGGTCAGCAGTGCTATTCAGTCTCCGTCTCAAAGCATTTCACACATAGGCACTCCCATTATCGCTTTTCGCCCGGCAGTTTTTCCTCCATAACAATGATCATCTGCGTAAAAAAGACAAAAATCTATTATCATCTACGGATCCTCAATTAAAACTTATTTAAAATGTGTCCTTTTCTGTAAATCTGCCACTGCTGGCTTCGATTAAACTTCCTCTCTACAACGTTCTCCCCCGGCAGCTATTAAATCTACTTTCACATGGCAGCTTAGTGCCTCTTACAATGCCAAAAACAAAGGGTACCCTAGCAAAGCTCTGAATATCAAAGTGTCCTTTAAGGAAGGGAATTTATGGCATGGCAGCCAAGGATTTGCAGGGCATGTCCTGTTTACTTCATGAAGGACTTGTTTAATGCCTCTAAATCATGAATATTAATTCCTATGATGTAGTCCTCCCCTTGGCCCTCCGTCACAGCCTGAATCTCTGCTATTGCTGGCCACATAATGCAGAGAGAGAAAAACGGGAGACAGATTAAACGGAGATTTATTCATGAAGAGGAATTTTTTTTCTTCTCATGTTCAAAATTTGTAAGATTTTCAACACAGTGAAAATCTTACAAATCTTAAAGTTTTATTGTGTTAAAGAATGTGTTTTTGTTTTTTACTTGGGTAATATTTCTTGATGTTAACATCAGTTTGACTGTTTAATGTTTAAAAAGCAAAAATCAGAAGAAATCTGTGGGGCAGCAAATTAGTTTTTAATCCTTTTATGCATAGTGGTCACTACAATGGACAGCTATCTAAAAGCCATTTTGTTGCACTTCTTGAACACTGAAGTGGACACTAATGCATCATAAAATACACTGTCAACTACTGGCCAGCAGCTGAAAATGCAAGAAACTATTTTTGTTAAATCCAATATGGCCAACAGACAAGAAAGCATGGCAACCAACCCGGTTCCTCCTTCTACTGTACACAACCCCTGCAGTAAAAAAAAATATTGTGACATCAGATAACCCTTAAAGACCAATACTACTGATGTATTTTTCAAAAATGCAACTTTGTATTTGGAGAAAATCACAACTGATCACCTAAAAAAAATAAATCAACAAAAATCTTTTTACATTTTTTTCCTACCTTTTTTTATGCCGAAAAAAAAAATCGGAAAAAAATCCTGACACAAAGGATCATAATGCATGTATGAAAGGGTTAACATAACTGCACGTTCTTTTTATTCATACTTACCTAAGACGGGAAAATCTGACGGATTCAGCTGAAGAGAAAAGAAGCAAAAAGCAGAGACGACAGTCGTGCCAGGATATAATTTTTACATTTAGCTGTTGAACGAGCAAACAGGTCGAATTAACCGTAGAAAATAAGACTGGTTAGTTATTGTTCCAGGAGTCGAAATTTAGACGTCACAGCTTGAAGTTTTTTGGGGGGCATGAAACTGTGTGATGGAAGAAAAAAAAAAAGAAAAAAAAACCCTACACACATCACGAGATATGACTGAAAAAGCATGTGGTACAGAATGAAAACCGAGCCTGAAATGAAAATAGTGGTAGTCCAGTGTTGTCACAGTGGTGTTTAAAGATTCCCCCCCTCCATCTCCTGTGATCTCTGGAAATAGGCATGAGACGCCTCTCAGTACATCCATCCCTCTTTCAGGCTTTTTTTCTTTTTCTTCTTTCTCTTTTAAGGGTGACTATCTACAGAATGAGCAGCCAATTCTCTTTTCTTCCAAAGATCAAAACAAATATGTGTTTAAGGTGCATACATACTTGAACCTGTGTGCTGTTTTCAGAACAGAAAAGTGCCTGAGCATTCTTAATGGCTCATAAGGTGATGTGAAAGAGAGAATGTTCAAAAGACAGACACAAATTGCTTTGCTTACCTTGGGAAACGTGGCAAGTAAGGCTGGTGGGACCAAAGTTTATGTTCCAATAAGTATAGCCATGGTCATGTTCACCGCTTTCTGACCAGTTTTGAACTCGTTTTCCCTCTGACTAAATATTTAAAGCTTCAACATGAATCTGAAGGGAAATTTCTTGACACGACATCGTGGAAGACACTCAGATATTCCTAAAGTGGCAAATATTACCTAAGGAAGTCTTACATTACTCTTTGACTAATGGCTCTTTATGAATTTTCCACACAATCTTGTATCTGCAGCACTTGGAGTGCTTGATACCTTCGGCTCTACCTTCCCCCAAATTTTAGCTGCATGAAGCAGTGACTCTCCGAGCCTCCAAAGAGCAGACGTCCAGGTTCTGAATTATCATAACTGGCTGGTTTTGAAATGCCTCAGAGGGGTCCAAGCAGTTTGGAGGGCAGCCGGGGTTCGCATGCATGTTTCATTTGCTTTGCATGATACAGGTGACAGGTGCTGGTGCAGAAAACGGAACGGACGCCTCGGTAGGAGAGTCCACCTTAAGGGACTCCCGTCGCCGGTGTATGCTTTATTCTGTGGGGTGTATTTGCATAGATGAGGGCTACCGCAGTTTATCATATGTAAACGTTTCAACCTCTGTGTGTTTTTGGGGATGCTTTGTATTCTTTGTGTGTGTGTGTGTGCGTTTTGACGATTATACCCTGTGACAGAATGATCACACCCATCTCCCCACAGCTCCAGGGAGGCTCTCCTCTCTCCTCTTCTCCCTCCTTCCATCCCTCAAAGGAGCTGTGTGCTTCCACATATGTCAAATCCTGTTTCCCTGTGGGCAGCAACACTCTGCTGCATCATTTTCTGTCTCCTCTCTCCCTCTCTTTCTCCCTCTGCCTGCACCCCTTGGAATCTCAGGAGTATTTTCAACGCTAAACAACTAAACCAACAAATTATGTGCAAAGAACATACGGAGCACCGTGACATGACAACATTAGGCCAAACTGTCCGTCTGGCCCACTTTCGACTTTTCTGGCTGCCTTCTGGGATGCGGCTGCTGTGTGTCCGTTGCTCCACTGCTCCACCGTGGCAATATTTGATTTTATTAATAAGGGTATGCCTATTTGTGATTGAGCTTAGATAAGTTCTGAAACCAAGCTCCAAGCAGCATCCTCTCTCACACAGCCATTTTACATATGATCAGATTACATATATGCTCATCTATGTATGTCTGACGCCTTTTATTTTTGTTTATTTACCACTTCCATGAGATTGTATTGGTTTTGTTTTTTTTTTTGCTAGATGAGGTGAGGAAATAGCAGACTTATTACAGACCAAAAACTGTTCGTGTGCAGCAAACAAAAGCTTGGCAAAAAATGTATTAATTTTTATACTGTACCAATGTCTATGTTTTGTGATATTTTTCTATCCTTGTGTCCTTCCTTACTAATTTATATTCTTCTGTTCCACATTCCTCGTGATTCATTTCATCACCCACCTCTTCTTTATGTTCCTAACTTTTTTCTTCCTGATTTTTAATTTTTCTTCATTTCTGTTTTTTGCCATTCCTTCTTTCTCTCATCGTGTCAACTCTTCCTCGATGACTGCCTGGATGTCAGCAGAATTTAGCTGACTTATTTAGGGCATCAGTTTTTCTTATGCAAAAAAGAACAATTGCATTCAATGAGATGTAGCTGAATCAATCCCATTTTAGTTAACCTTTTATGAAAAAAAATATCTGGTATCAGTGGAAAAGTGGAAACATTGGATATATTTTGTTTGTCAGCTTAGAAAAAACACATATATCATATTAAAAAAAAGATTTATTGCAAAAAAGAATAAAATGTTTGATTATAAGCTGTGTGAAGACTGAAAATTAATGTTTTACACTTTTACACCTGCAGCTAACAATACAGACAGAAGCTGATTAGTTCCTAGATTGTACCAATTGCTTTAATTGTATATTTTAAAAACATATGTATGAATCAGCTAAATGCAATATTTTTTAATTTAGTTTTTATTTATTTAACTCTTAAATATCCCAATAAACATAAAGTGTTCAACAATAAGCACTGGGGTAAATGTTAAGTCGCCCTAGAAACAAATTTCCCCAACATAGTGCTTACATTAGTAAGCCAATAGTCTGTAAACATCTCAAAATACTAACTATAGTAATATTCAATTTTTGTACTAATGACTCAGAAAAGGCAAATGAACATCACATTAAAACTTTGGTGTTGTCAAATTCTTTATGTTGCTTCCGCTTGTGATGAATTGACTAAAATCACTATAATTATTAATTAAAATGAGCATGAGAAAAGATCTGAAAGCAGTGGCTCTGCTTGTGGTTCTGTTTGCTCAAACAGAGGCATGGCAGACTGCCTTGGAAACGTTTTGTGGAACTCGATAAGCGAGCTTTGGTTGACTCTCTGAACAGCCTCGTATTGGCTGCCGCCTCAGACCAGGAGTCCTATCTTTAATAGCTTTCTCTTCCCCTTCCTATCTGGACTCGTGTTGACTGTGCCCTACATAACTCCATCCAATCAAGGCTTCTGTTGACTGTGTACCACACGTGGCCAGGTACACAAAGTCAAGGCAGAAACTCTGATAAAGGTCTGTTTGCCTGATGCTCTTTCTGTTAGAACTTGTTGGTGTTCCTGTTGGACCGAGAAAAAAAAGAAAGAAAAAGTCCTCGTTTCCAGATTATGTTCGCTGATCGAATTCTCTTTCCCCATCGTGGACCTCCTACCTTGCGCAACGGCTCCTGATTGCAGCATGCACGCTGAGCTGAAATTGATTTATTGCTAGGTTTCACCACCCCGATACCCCCTCTGGCATTTATTTGGTACATGCCAAGTAAAAGTTGATCCATATCGAAACCAGCCGATACCCCCAACCTCTGTGTTCTTGTGATCTCATTGTCCGCATTGATCTGTCTTTCGGTGTGCAAAAGGGAATGCTGTGAGGACTGTCTAATTGGACACATCCCTGTCCCTGGATGGGAGACATGGAGACGCGAAAACATTTTGTTTCTTGGAGTTATCATAAAGAGTTGAAATCTGAGAAAAAGAGCAAACAAGAACATTTATCTTCAGGAGCCTTTTTTTTCCCCTTAGCCTGGTCTTAAATCCTTTCAAACACAACAGTATATCTGCCTTTGATATCTCTGTGAAGATCTTTTTTCTTTTTGTGGATTTTGTTTCCAAGAGACGGTCCGGGGATTCCTTGCAGCAAAGAAACAACGTTCTGTGAAAAGGGATGAAAGGGATGAAACTTATTATAAAAGTATAATAAGAGAAAGTTATAGCCACACTGGAAGAAAGGATGATGCCAAAGAGTAAGTGAAATCCAGGGAAGCAAGGAAAGAGTCATCCTTTTTAGTTCCACCTGGCCAGATGAAGGAATTCATTCCTCTAATCTTTGGAAATTCCTAAAACTGTCAATAAAAAGGAGACAAATAATTGTTGTTTGTCATGTTTTTTTTCTGGAAACAGACTTTTGTCTACTTTCACTATTTCTATTGTTAGAAAGGCATATTTGTACAGTCTCACTGCTGAAATATTATGAGTTTTATTTTTTCTTTCTCCAAAACCTTCAACCTGAAGCTCTTGTTTTATTTGAAAGCCAAACTGATTGCAAAAAACCTCACTCGTTAGCAGTATAATCATTCTGGGCTGTTCGTTTAAAGCCCGAAGAAAAACTTTTTAAAGATTTGGAGCTTTTATAGTTTGACATAACCTAATCCTTATAAGCTCCTTGTGTCAGTCTTGAAAAGAACCTTCCACATAACTCGTACTATTTCCTCATACTGTAAGAATGAAAAAAAAAAAATCAAGCAATGGATTTGAGAGACATGTAGGTGCATGTGAAAAAAAAAATTCTTTCAACACACCCATTTGCTGTGAAGCAAAATCCTAATTATTTAAGAAAATACAACTGGACTTCTTTTCTTTTTGATGAAGACAACTCAAAAAGCTTCTTTACCTCTTGCTGAACATGGTTAAAAGCAAAAGGCATTAAGTTATTTTCAGAGCAATTGCTCTAATAGGGCCATTAAGGTCACTAATGAGGCATTTAGGACACATCACTTCCATTATCTGTTACTTGTCTAGGTTTCTTCATACTATGTCTAGTGATGAAGAAACCTTGGGGGGGTGGGGGGGGGTTTGTTTTTCTGCATCAGTGAGTCCAAACATATATACCTACACAAAAGAAAAAGGTTATGTGAAGAAAATTAGCTTCGGAATGGAAAAATCTAAAATAGAGAACTTTTAAAGGTAAAGCAGGGCTACAGAATGGAAATTTGACATTTCATTCCAGTTTTCTATTAATTTTCATTCTTTTGTTAGTGAGTCTAACATTTAATCATTTATTTTAGTATCATATTTGACTTTTAGATTTCAAGATAAACGTTGAATTGCTTTTTATTATTAATTGCTGATACTAAAATGTATTTTGAGCACAGATAGAGAGAGTCTAACTGCCACCAATAGTATCTATTAGACTACAGACTGAGAACCTTGGTATTAGACCCATGTGTAGCACATAGCCCCAACTATCATCTCATGGTTAAAAAGGCATTCATTTTTACATATTAATGATGGCTGCAAAACAAAAATTTTAATAATTATTTAACCAAAATGACCAACCTGAGAACATTGTAAAGGAAAACTCAACCAAGGTTATAAAATAATAATAAGAGGAACATATTTAAATGCAGAAATAAAATCGAAAGATCAGCAGTCTCTTGGGTTTCAGATTGTTGGGAATTTTCAGGCGTGTTTGTTTTGCACTGTGACCATTCAGATTCAAAAGGCCTCAATGGAAGGAGATGAAATTGGGTACCAGGTGTCTGACTAGCAGCTAAACGTCATTGTTGCTTTGTCAAAATAAAATATATATTTAAAAAATCTGTCACTACAAACTGACCTTAAGGAAACAATCTTTGACTGCTGCATTTCTCTAAGTGATGAATAAAAAACAATTTTATATATAAAAATGTCCTTATGTCTGCCCTGCATCCATCACCACCAGCCTTTCCTATACATTTTTTTTCCTCGAGACTAATTGTGATTGACTGATTAAAATAAATTACTGAGATAACAGAAACCAATCAACTATGGATGTTAGTGTCATGCAAATATGTTCTCTGAAAATGTGTTTCTTCCTCGCAGATATGTGCTCTAAAATTGACTAGTAAACAAATAAAAGCCGTTTCCTATTTGAATGTGCAAATATCCAAAGAGCTAAAATGAAAAGTAGCAAAAATGAAGATAAACTGCGATCTTCTTAATGGCATTTTTAGTCAAATTGAGAATGTGGTGCAAAAATTGGATCTTTTATATTTTTTAAGTATGAATCAACCGTCAGCTGCACCAAAGTCTCTTTTTCTCCTTTCCTCTGAGTTTGTTCTTCCTCCTGCAGCATATTTTCATTTTTTTTTACCTTTAGTTCAGAGTTATCCTACCACTTTTCTTCTCACCGCTTCTTCCTGTTTTTCCAACACATTTGGTGGACCAGGGAGGTCCGGGACGCCCAGATGTTTGCTGAACTGGAAGCCTTTGTTGGCAGCATCTACGAGCCACAAAGGAAAACAAACACCAAGCATAAAAATAAGCATGCAGTTTAACTTTTAGATCCTCTCCCTGCTTGTTTTCTGCAGCCTGCCTCATTCCACATAGTCTCTGTCAGTTTTTTTTCCAAAGGACACTACAGCAAGAGTGATAACTAATTCTTTCCAGCTAAAATCATATGATCTAGGTTAGATTTTAGTTTGTTGACCAAACTTCTTTTTAAAATCAACAGTATTTAGTCTATAGTGCCTTGAAAAGGCATTCATATCCATGCCTTGGATATTCATGCATTCATAAATATCCATGCATTCATATCCATGCCTTTTTAAGGCATGGATATGAATGCAAATGTTAGCAAATGTCATGCTAACATTTGCTACCTGAAATCCTGGTCTCTACTGAAGAGTCCAGCCAGCTTGGAGGAAGTGATTATTAAAGAAAGTCAATGGAGACCAATTTTTTAGTTTGTTACTAGAGGGAAGAAAAAATATGTGAAAGAGCCTCTTCTGGTAAGATGAGACCATAATTGACCTTTCTGCCCAACATTGACAATGATATGAACAAAATTGTGCATGTCACCATGAATACATGGTGATATGCACACCATGTATTCATGGTGTGCATGAATACATGGATGGATGCATTCTCTTTAGTTTTCTCTAGTCATCCCTCTGCTGAGACAGGGTGTGGAAAGTATCATGCTGTGGGGACGTTGTCTTTGTTTCTGATTGCGAACTGGTAATTGTGTTGATGAAAAATGGTAATAATCTAATGTTATCTGTGTCAACTGAATGTATTATTTCTTCTAATTAACAGTGAACTTGCACAACCCTGTTCTTAAAACTATAAGACTAAACCGAAGTCCAGCATCAGAACAATGGACCACACACTATCTGTTCCTAAATATACCCTATTATCCTACTCTTGATAGATTTTCTCTCTTTCACAAACCCACATTAAACTCCAAAGTCCTGTTAAAGCTGCTTGGTGGCAGTGATCTCCTCTCTCGGTGATCACACTATATTCTGTACTCATCTTTCATTTATATTTGCGCTGGCCCAATTTTTTTTTTAGTACTATAAAAAATGCAATGACAGAGCTCATTGGCTGGAGGGTTAGAGCAAACTGAAGAAGCAGAAAGACAGCAGAAAGAAGGAGGAATATTGTGAGAGGCAGAATCCATTTGGAGCACTTAGTCAGCCAAGAGTCCCCAACAACAAAATTGAAAAAGGGAAAATGACCAGCAGGCAGTGGCCACTGTGCCAACCCAAGCTCCCAGTGAAATGAGGACAAAAAAAATTGAAGAAAAGTGTATGAAATATCAGTGTTCATGTATCTGTGCACACCTGTTTACTGTAGCCTGCTGTAAAACCGACTCTGTTCATGCCTTAAACATAATCCAGTTTTGTCACCATCTCTTTTTAATCAGTTGTTCTACATGCAGAGATAAATCAAAATTTGTCAAAGCATTTTTTTCCAATGACGGCACTTTTGAGATTTGAAGAAATATATTACAAATATAAATACATTACATGGAAAGACTAGAGCCACTGAGTCAGCCTCATCACTTCTTTTTGAGAAATAATTTTGTATTATCAACTCTAATAGGCAAGTCTAAATATCTAAGACTAGAACTCTAATTCTCAGAAATCACTTCTAATCTAAAAATGCACAGCAAATACGTCTTTTTATTTTTTAATGAGCCAGACTTGGTGAGTGGCAACAGAACAGTGGCACAAAGCTTACGTATTGTCTATATTCTTAGGATTTCTTTTTATTGTGTTTTCTCATTTTCCACCATATTTCTATCCAAATATCATCATAATTTCTAATACAACGATAAGAGAAAGGCAGAAAGACATTTTGTTTTTATCCACAACTAACACCCTGTTTTTAATGAATAGAACCAGACGTTTCTGATGTAACACAGAGAGCAAGAAGCTGGTGGATTTAATGGCGAAACAGATTTTTCTCAACCGCTGACAAGAAAAATAAATCTGCACAAATCCTGTGCACTCTTTTAAGATGGATAACGACAAGCATCCTTTACAGCTGATTCCACATCCGCTGTGTGTTTGGACGAAAGAAAACTACTTTGTTTCCAGCCAGCAGAGCTAATCCTGCTCATGGTAAAATGGTCCAAAAGGTCCGAAGACCAAGCTGCACACAGCTGCAAGCATATCCTCACTGTAAGCCTGCACTCAGATGCGGCGACAGACAGAGAGACCCAGACAATCACCAGACCCTGGCATTAAGGTGGCCACCTGACCCTTAAAATATGGAATTGTCCCGTATTGAACCAATACTGTTAGGTTCCGGGTGTTCTTTTGGTTTTCTTGGGGCTGCTGTTTGGTTACTCACCACTAGATGGAGTCCTGGAGAAGGGTGGAACTTTGACGCCAGAGTGTTGACCAGTGATGGTACCACTTGGCCCCTTTGAGTTTCCTCTGAGTTTTTAGATGGCTTATTTCCCCAGTGATCTGAAAGTAATGCAGTTGTTGCCTCTGTTTTTCTCAGGAGTACCCGACTTTTGACCTGGTGCTAGTTCCAGTCCTTCCCTCGAGATGTCGCGGGAAGGACTGGATGCTCGTAGATGCCAGAGTTTCCAGACTCAGCTGTATCAGTTGACCTATATGGATATTTACATAAACCTACTGTGAGGAATTATGATTCTTTGGAGAACTCTAGGTAAGAGTTTAAAGCCCGCCGCGTTAGCTCTGGTTGCGCAGCTCTATGTGAACCGCAGAAATAACTCCTAGCGAATTCAGAGGTGTGCATTGTTGAGTGGTGAGAATGATTTATTATTGTAAACGAACAATTATATGCGGCGTTTACATCTCAACGTGCTGCCCGGCATGTGGCTCTGTGTCTGTCTTCCCTGTAAAGTATATGTCTGTGGTCCCGGTTGGCCGGAGAGTTTGTGGATAACGAGCAGCACTAGCCTCATCATGCAGGTTCAGCCCGGTGAGGAGCTTTCGTGCTCTACTCGGAGTCACGCATCACACTGATTTTATGTTATTTTATTATTACTTTTAGTATTATTTTTCCGGTTACATGATGCATCAAATCATATCAAATGCGTTGTCTACTTAGAGTTAATGTGCGCAGCCGCACAGAAATTTGAGAAACTCGACCCATAAACTCGACCAACCAGAATAGTTTCTGTGACGATTAAAAACTCAACAGACACAAAATGAAAGAGCTTCTAAAGCAACATTAGCAGCATTGAATTAAATCCCCCGTTTGTTGCGCATACCCATTGCTGCGTAGTGCAGCAGATTGCCTCATCATGCAGGGCCATGCAGGGCCTCTAAGACTTTGACTTAGAGGACCCTCTTGCTGCCAAAACATCAGCACCTCTAACTACTTTTGTGTTAGATTTAGACCATCTTTAATGTTAGAAACTCCCTGCAATTTTTTTTCAAGATCAAATACCAGTTGTCACCATTATCTAAACAAAGAGAGAATAGAACTTCTCCTGAACTCCTGCTGTTTTATGGCTTTTCACAGATCAGTGTGAAAGCTGGAACTTCTCCAGACATTTTCCCACACAGACAAAGGGCAGATCAAATGATCTTAGCAAACAATCTGCTGTAACTACAGTAACAGTAAGGTCAACAGGGCAGAATACGTTATTAATCTGAAAACTATAATTATGCTATTTTAATCAAAACATGTTAAGTTTTAAAACTAGCATATTTTAAATTTATTTTCTTAACAATTACCAGTTTAACTGTTTCCATTGATCATTGATATTAAAAGATAAATAGGATATAGCAATGACTTTTTTTTTTTCAATTGCTGAAAAGCTTGGCTTTTCCAACTACTCCACCTCCACTGAGCAAATGATCCAATCAATCCCTGCTGCATACCCAGTTACTCCTCAATGTCGACTTTTCCGAGTGAGCTTTAAGTGAACAACAGGTTTTGGAAGCTTTTAGAAATTAACAGCTTAACACAACATAATCAAATGAGTTTGTAGTATACAGAATGAGTGCTATAGTGAGAGCTTACGCTTGAGTTAAGCGGTTTTAGCCGCTGATTAGCCAGCTCCCTTGCTGCCTTTGTGGTTTTACTGGTTGTGGCAAGTTATTGAAGTGCAAGCAAACCTTGCTGAGTGGATATCAAAACTGTTAGAGACTGCTTTTGTAGAGGGGTCAAAACAAGTTATAAGTAAATGAAAACACTAAGTATTTTACACTAAGAAAACACAGGCGTTATTTTAATTTTGAAATATAAATTTGAGACATCATGCAAATTGATGTCTCAAAGATAATTGATGTAGTTCTTGTGGAGCAAGAGTGACATCACAAAGCTGCACGGCTGTAACCATTGCAGAAGTCAGAGAGCGAGTACAAGGATTGTCAAAAACAAATAAATTTGTCCAGACAAAAGACTCAAGGAGTGAGAGCAGTAATGTTCTGAGAAAACAGAACAGAGCTTAGCTAAACAGACAGAAAAACTCCAAGGTATTCTGAAAGAAGTAAACAAGATTGAGGGAATCACAATGCTGCACAGTCTTAACCATTGCAGAATTCGGAGAGCAAATACAAGGATTGTCACCAATTTCTAACAAACAAAGGACCAACAATGAGTGAGAGCAGTAAGCCATCGTCAAACAGACCTTACCTAAAGAGACTGAAAAACCCACAGGCATTCTGAAAGAAGTTAGCAAGATCTCTACTGAGAGACAAACACTGATTAAAACAAATGAGGAGCTCAAGATGAACATAGAACAGGCTGCTCAAGAAAAAGACAAGATCCTTCGGGAAAAAAATGAGGAATTTAAAAATCTGTTCAAAGTAAACAAAACTTTAACAGCCCCACTTCAGCAGTTTTCTTGTTGTTCTGCTGAGGTAGTGACATAAACTTAAATAAAATTGATGTCACTCTTGTGCTTTCAAAAATTCTCTCAGTTACGCTACAGAGAGTGGAAATACTAAGTGAGCATCATTTAACTACAACAAAAAACATTCACCAAATTTTTTCCATTTCCAGACGTAAAAATACGTCTGGAAATGGAAATGTCACTATCACGAGAGCAAATACAAGGAATGTCACCAATTTCTAACAAACAAAAGGTCCAAACAATGAGTGAGAGCAGTAAGCCATCGTCAGAAAAGACCTTACCTAAAAATACCGAAAGACTCACAGGCATTTTGAAAGAAGTCAGAAAGATCTCTACTGAGAGACAAACACTGATAAGAACAAATGAGGAGCTGAAGATGAACATAGAACAGGCTGAACATGAAAAAGACAACCTCCTTCGGGAAAAAGACAAAGAATTTAAAAAACTGTTCAAAGTAAATAAAACTTTAAATGTGATCAAGACCACCTTGGAGCAGAGAAACATCGCCCTGGAGCAGAGAAACATCGCCCTGGAGCAGAGAAACACTGCCCTGGAGCACAAAAAAACACAGCCCAGGAGCAAATAGATGACACTCAGGAGGAGATAAACGATCTGCTTCTTTTTAAAACATCCTTGACCCGATTCTCCACCATCCTTAGAACCAAAACCTCTCATAAAGATATAGACATGAGAAGGAAGATGCAAATCCCAGATTGAATAATGTTACCCAGGATGAACACAGGCAATTTAAAAAAAAAAGAAAAAGAAAGTGTCCATCGCAGTGCGATACCAGACAGAATAAATCAGGAGAGGAACACACCAGACCCTGATAACATTTTGCTATGATTAGGTTTCTTATTTTGCTTTTAGTAGACTATATTGGTTTGATTATTTGCTTATTTAATGTGTAATAATATCAGCCAAAATATTACAAATGATCATTTAAAGAACAAATCATACATTAGATTAACAGTAAATACATAAATACTTCCTACATTAAAAGGTTTGGTAAGGTTTTCTGTATGCTCTGTTTTGAAATGTTTACATATTTTATGAATTCATTGTTCAGCGGTTGTTAATGCACCAGATCCAGACCTGCAGCCCAGGGGCGGTTCTAGACGGAGGGCCAACGGCAAACCGAAGAAGTTATACTAAATAAATGTATTATGCTAATACTCAGTGGAGGATTTTTTTAATCTTCACAATTTTACTTTTGCATTGAATTAAAAAATTGTAGTGCTGAACTTTTAGCTGCTGTCTAGAGATAGGATCACACTTTCCATCTGTCAGGGATCTGCAAACTGAATCTTTGGAGACACAAGTGGCTCTTTGGCTCACTTATATCAAATGATGAAATATTGCTCTCTTTTTTAAATTTTTCTTCTTTTTCAAGTGTCGCCATGAGAAAAACAGACTAACCTGGCCCCTGTGGTAAATCTGGTCTAGAACCAGCCTCTAAACCTAACTCCTTATTTATATAAATATTTTGGTAATACTTTGTAAAATATCAGAATGTTCACATAACTTTTAGTTGTCTGAGGACACATTTTGAATATTAAATCAGGTGTTATGGTCAGTTTACCAAATACTTTTTACGCTTGCTTAATTAAGCGTATTTAAAGTATACTACTCTGATATGAGTAGTTCTGGGGTACTCTAACCGACCTCTGCATGAACGGTCGCTCTATGGATCACTTTTTAAAGGCAAACACTGCCGTAAAATATTGTCTATCACCCACAGCGTGACGGAAGTCCTACTCGCCTATACTGACTTCATGCACACTACGCTTGTAACGATAATGTGGTGGATGATGGAACAGTCTGGTACCAATTGCCTTTTTTTGCAGTTGCCATTCCAGTACTTTCTACCATTAACAAATCCTACGATCAAATGCAGAGAAAGGCGACTGCGACTGGGCTGTTCGTCATCCGCCGCGCTGTTGTGACAAGAAGAAGGGATAATGTCGTCACGTGTCAATACGTTCCCCACATGTTGCTGTTGGGTAAAGACTTCTGCGAAACGTAGAACAAGAGCGACGCTAAGTGGAATAAACAAAATTTTGTCACACCCTCATCATGTCTTTGTCAAAGCCAAAGCCTGCAGTTCATGTATTGGAGAAATAATTAAATGTTGATGACCTTTGAGGATATTTTTAAAATGTCTTTTGTAGAATCCTTAATATGGCCCAACCTCACCCAGACTCTGCCTCCGGCGGCCTCTGGGTGAATTCAGTTTGAGACCCCTAATTTAAAGCTAACACGATCTAACAAACACAGCTAGTAGTAATTTCAAGGACTGAGCTTTTCTACTCTTTTCCAGTTGGTATATGTTGTTGGTTTTAGCATGTTGTACCACTGGGCCCACATTTGAAGACTGACTAGTATGAAATAAGATTAATAAATTTTAAATCTCAAATTACAGCAAAAATAGCCCAGATCAACATTCCCCGACCATCGTACTTGATAAGCTAATTTGGTGAATTTTGCATTAGTCATGTTTGCACCTGCAGATGGTGTGTAATATTCTCTATATATGCTATTACACAAATCTTGCTCCTACTGGTTTTGATCAAATGCCAGACTATTTGGTTGCTTTAATAAAAAAAATCTATTTGGAACAATAGCAGTTTTATAAAGGCACTATGATTCACTGTATAAAAGAAAACTGCAATCTATTCAGAAGAGTTAATAAAATTTATCGTTCAGAAAATGAAATTCAAAATAGATCAGTATCAATAAGAAAATACATATTGAACCAATGATGTCAACCCTAAACATGAATCGTTTAATAAACTGGATTTAGAATTGGTTGTTAGCGCAATGAAGTCGAAAGAGGAGCTGTTGAGCATGCGTGATGCAACTTGATGGGGTTTCCCAGTCAACAGGAAAGGGGCACTGTCTAGTGCTGCCTCATGTGGTTCATTCCTACAATTACCTATGGCGGTGGATGGCATCAAAAAATTTAAAAGTAAGTATTTTTCATAAAATGTACACTATGGTTCGACTCTATGCAGCTAAATAATTCTTCAAATCATAGTAATTTTCATAAATTAACGTTATTACCGGAGTTGCCATTGCTATACTACCTGACTAACGTGAGGCTAGCAATCTTTGAATAATCGGGCCATCCAGATAATTACTTACATTTATGTCAAGTGTTATTCTGTCTGATAAACTTTATTTTTAGTATATTTTTTTTACTCTTCGAGTTATCATGGCGTTTGCTACACAGGTTTGACAGCTATCAGCAGCAAATATCGCAACACAATAAATCCTGTAGATTTTAAGATGATCTCTTGAGTATTTTTATAATTACTCTGAATTACTCTGAATATTGCTGTGCAATCTAAGGTTTAACCTGCTGGGATACTTTACTCTGTTTTCAATTAAACTCACCTGCAAATGACCCAAAATTGGCTAGTAAAGACTTATAAAACCTTCAGACTTGAGGAGCATTAACTGCTTTTATAAGAATACCCTTCTGAAGCACTTAAGCAGTGTAGCATTAGGAGGTTCTGGAAGTTGAGTGACCTATTTTTCTAAACAGTACATTAGTATAGCTCAAAGAAATGCTTTACATCGCTCTGTGGACTCTGAACCAGTTGTGTTATTTTTTCCTTTTCTGCAATACTTGAATACAAGTTGTTTTAAGTGGGGAGTAAAGTAAATCAACCTTAAAACCGATGATGTATTAAGGACTGCTACAGAAGCTTTCTTTATTTGAGTCCACTAATATACAGCAACTTGAGTATCTGGAATCAGGATCAAAAAAGGAGGAAAGAAAGCCAACAGGAAAAAGGGGTGAAATCTGTTCAATATATCCTCAGATATTGCCATTTCTGACTCATCATTAAAGCACAAGTAAATCTGACATTTACCAAAGTAATGCGCATTTTCTGCTTGTTACTGATGCGCAGGAGAAAGTTTCAGTGTTTACTTTTAGATGCCGTTTTAAATTATCCATACGCTGAAAAGGGAAGGAGGACAAACATGGTATAATCCATTTATTGGGCTTATTGTAAATGTCAACATAATTTTTTTGTCAATCCTCTCGCGTGTGATATGTTTATTCTTAACCGTGATTTTCATTGTTTATATTATGAAAAGTAACTTAATTTTTGAGCTTATGTTTCTTTCTACGTACGGTTTACTTGGGTTGTTCCCAACACCTAGTGAAAATGTAAGGTCAGTAGCACCTTTAGACATAGATTTTCTATGAAAATTCATGTGTTTAATATTTACTTTACCCACTTTATTGTTTATTTGTTGCTCTATGTCTGTGGTACCTTGTATAAGTTTGATTGTGTATTTAGGTTGTTTCATCTCACACTGGATTAGATAAACATTGATGTTTATTGGGAACTGGCCACACAAAGGCCTAAAAAAACATCTAAACCTATCAAGTTACATTAGCTCCAAACACAACATGAATAACACTGAATAGCTGCATTTTTAAAATATATATATATATATTTCTTTCTGTTTTATAAGCACACTGGTGCATTAGTGATCATTAATTGTGGTAAAAAGAAAAACACATTCTGTTTTCAAACCCCTTGTGTTTTTCCTCCCTGGAAAAACAGAACACAATTGTTGTGTTTTCATTCAATTTAGCTTGCCGATTGCTGCTAATTAATCTAAATTTCTCCTCCACCAGATAATCAAAACAACTTGGATTGCTGAGATCAGGTGACGTCTGTTTATCATCACAATTGCATCTGGGTTGCTGAGAGGAATCACATTGCAATTAACACGGAATTCTGAAATACAGACCAATCTGAAGAATCATCTATCCAGCCAACGATGGGCTGATTTTAATCACAATCAAAACTAAACTGTTTAAGACCATCAGGAAATGCATATACCGTATTCTAACGCCTATTAATTGCTTACTCTTCTTCGGTGAAACATCATTCTCAGTGTTTCGCTAACATATACTGATTTGTTCTATATGACTGCCAAATGAAATGGTTGAATTCTGTAATCAGCTTGTAATTCAACTTTGCAGATTTGTTTCAGGGAGGTTATCTAAAAGTTGCAGGATAGTAGCTTTTGAGAAATGGAGTTGGGCACCTCTGCATTTTCTTTAGATTAAAGTGTAAGATTTAACCACTTGTGAGGCAAGTAAATTTTATTTATTTAGCACATTTTCAGCAACAAGGCAATTCAAAGTGCTTTACTTCAGTTACAAGAAAAGGCAAACAAAAGGAAAGTGCAAAAGAAGAAAAAGATCAAAGTATGTAAACTAGATACTCCTGTTCATCGTTGCTAGATGAGTATAAGGTCTAATTCCTTTTTTGGATTGGAGGGACAGGAGTCTAAAAGTAGTTGCTAAGGTAACTTTTCTTGATTTTTGTTGTGTGTAAATTATATTCCTTTAATGCTTACTCTTACCCTTCCTGCAGTTATATAAAGACACAGAAACCACCCTTAAGTAAACCAGTTTCTGTTGTGCCAAGTTCAAAATTGGATAATAAACTGCAGATTGCTTCCAGAGTTTAAATTTTTACTGTTAGTTTGAAATAGTGACCGAGCCTGCATTTACGGGCATGCTTCCCAAAAAGAGAGCAGTGATGGCGTCATAGTTGTTTTGCACTGCATAGTTGGGAGACAAGATTATTTCCACCTCAAGCAGATCAACAGAATGCCAAGAGAAAGACACGCAAAACACGTGGGGAAGAGGATAGAGCAGTAACTTTGAAGTAGTAAGTGTTAAGGTTCTTTTAAGGGATAGAAACTTATTGGGTTTTGTTCAGTATGCTTTCCATTCACCAGTGAGTTTGTTGTTGCTGCTTCAACTGACATTTTAATGTGATTTACGTCTTCATTTAAGACTCGAGTGATTCAGGAGTTTTATGATTTTGAATTTGCAAACCTTAAGGCAAAATGTTTGAAAAGCAATATTATTTGAATGTGACAAACAGTTAATTCAAGAAGAATATAAGCACTATAATATAAGCTGTTGATAAAATGTGATGCACATGAAATAAAGTTAAAATAATTGCAAATTGCTGAAAGGTTATCAAAACAGGAGGATAATTTTTCATTGATTTGCCAGTGTGTGTTTTGTTGGTTGTTTTACCATAAAGGCTACATTTGCCCTGTTTATGTAACTTTTTGTTTTTTAGTTGGGCATGAAATAAATAGTACGAGAGCCAATTGTTGGGTGGCCTGACCAGCAAATAAAACATGGATTTATTGCAGTCCTTTTCCAAGAGACATGTTGCTCCCTCCAGGACAACGGCAAACGAGGATTCTACTAATTGCACAGATAAGTAGTGAGCTTTTCTCCTAGCGAGGGTTTCATCAAAAGAGAACCCACACACAACCTGGGCAGTTTTGATTTTTTTTCTTGGAGCTTTAAATATTTATTTAATTTTTTTGTCACGCCACTGATTTTTTTCATTCCTCACCAAACCAGTTGTTTGGAAGAGGTAGAACTGAACCACAAACATAAAATAAACAATATAGAAACTGAATTAAGTTATTGAAGGAGTACGGTGGCCCTGAGGTGCAAACCACTTCAGCAAATTGAAAAACGCAACATTAACAGTGCAATTACAAAAAACAAAACATTAACAAAGCACAATTACAAAAACACTGGAATACATTATGTTTTTGTATGCCACATTTTAGCCTCTCCGCTTTTGTGCCGAGTCCAGATGGTTGAATTATGTATATGATTGCAGCTGGACACATGTTTCTGTAGCCTCTTGTCCTGATTAAGTGCTGTTTTCCAGTTGTTAAAACTAGTTAAGGTAAAAACATTCCTCTCATTAGTAGTGGTATATTTCCGACAGGGAAAACAAAAGCATGCGTCTTGCTTAACAGAGTATTTTAGCCTTGCTCATGTGCGGTACCAGGCAGAATTGATTTATCTTGATGTAAGATCGCACGGGTTGGGTAGCTACCCAGTATAGGTTGAGATTGTTCACTGTCATTTAAATCACTAGGTAGACCTAGTACTGGGAGAACAGCACTTGTGGGAGAAATGGCTGATGGTAAGGGTGTAGTTACCAGCATTCTAGCTGCTGCCTCAAAAGTACTTCCAACATCACTGAATTTGTAGAGGAAGAAGCAGCATTGGCTTTTTTAAATGTTCTGAAAAATGAATGCATCAATCAGCATTAACTGAACGGAACTCCTTTTTAAAAAGGAATATTGCCTTTTACTATGCATTTTAATCTGTAATGGTGAAATCACAAAGAAAATAAATGCAGACGTGAAAAGTGAGCAAAGCTCGGTAAAAATTGCTGCTATTATTCTCAAAATAACATACATTCTAGGAAGGGGATGGGGGTTGATATAGCGTTTTTACACACGAGTAATTTTTCCTCAGTCTGTTCTGCACCGGTCACGCACATCTCTTTGGCTTATATGATTGAGAAACGCTTCCCTTGACGGGTTCACATTTGGAAAAGAACAGCAACGTACTCCCCGGCTGAGTCAAAATAGATGCTACATATGCATTTTTTTAATAGTTATTTATAAAGTGTCTCACAACATGCATTCCATAGAGATTCTCTGTTTCCTTAAAGTTTAGGCTTTTTCTTTGCAAGAGAGAAATCTGACACCACTAGCTAGTCAGGCAACTTGTATCCTTGTTGAGAACAGCAATCTGGATGTTTTCTATTGGGCTAAAAACAATGTATCTAGTTGGGACAAAAAGTGTGGAAAAATGTGTTTTTTTGGTTTAGCAAGCTCTGGTGACCTCTAAGTTGGTCAGACTCAAGACCTGGCTTAAATAAAAGCTGAGAGAAAGCCCTTTTAAGATGATACCAAAAACTATATTATAGACCTTTGACAAATGCCCGTACCATGAGCCTAAACCGGACATGCACAAGTCTCCAAAATGCAGAATTTGCCCAAAGGCATTAACTTAAGTTGATAGCCCTTCCAAAGGTATTGTATTATCTAGAGACGAGTATTATTCCAAAAATTAAGGTAAGGCTTTGCCACGAACAATAGACAAAAATAAATGGCCTGGCCCATGGATGCACTGTTAGAAAATTATCTTACAGAGGTATTAAGCCAACATCATCTGAACAAGACTGTCTTGGAATCTGTCCTTTGAGATTTAATAGCATCTGAATCCCAGAGCGTTTTGTGTGCGCTATGGTGCAAAACAAGAGATTTCTCATCTTTCCAAAGGCACCGTGCTGGTGGTCTGCTTTCAGAGCGGAAACGTACAGCCAGTAAATAGGTGGGAGTCTTCCTAACAGTTTCATGCAGTCCAGAGGAACCTCTGCCACTATGGGTAGGACGGTAGCTCTGGCCTGCTTGGATTCCTTCATCTTATTGAGGCCGAAAAGCAGGTCCAGCTGTGTCACCGGCCATAACAGATCCTCGTAGCTCTGCAGTGCGTGATCCGCCTTATCTGCTGCTTGCTGCGAAATCCCTGACCTGCTACATGGCGGCATTGCAGCAGAGCTCTTGGGGGTAACTGCCAACATGAAACATGGCAGGTATCCTTTACAGAATTGCCAGATCTTCATCCTGTGGCCTCATGGCTGACTTGGCAAAAATGTCATGGTGCAAAACAGTCAAACGAGATTTGCTGATGCCGCAACATTTATTTGAAGATCTGTAATAAAAAAAATAACTCAATTAGAAGTACATTCACTACACAGTGACAGTATCTCGTACACATTCGTTTTAGGAAAGGTTATTGCTTAGTAATGGTCTTTTTTTTCTGCAAATTTTGATTTTAGAAGTACCACAACTTCACTGATCCAAAAATGACCAACATCTTGAATTGCACACAATTTAAGGGCTTTCTGGGGGTCGGTCAAAGATGGGGCTATTTCTCAGAACGGCCATGAGAAGGCAGGTCAGGGATTTCGCAGCAAGCAGCAGATAAGGCGGATCACGCACTACAAATGCAGTTTTATGTTATGTTAGTTTTATGTTTTAAACCTGTTGAAAAACCAGTTTTTCAACAGGTTTAGCTCACCCCCTGCTACTCCCCTGTCACCTCCATCTCCCCACACATCCACACCATCTCAAGCCGCTCCAAACACCTTCAAGCTTTCTCCTGCACGACATCCCCCCATTGTATAGATTATTAACATATAGATTATTATTTATTATTATGTTCTGAACCTTACATCTTACATTCTACATTTTTATAGTATTTTATATTTTTATTTTTATTGGTAACTTCATCTGTGTGTTTTGTGTATGCTGCTACTGCACAGTAATTTCCCGGCTGGGATGAATAAAGTACTTCTATTGTATTCTATTCTATTCTAAATGTCAAACTGTTCTTCAAAATAGCGAGCATCATCACTAAATATTATGAGCATGTCGTCAGAGTATGTGCTGCGGTGAACAGCTCCATCCTACTCATCAGATGACGTGTTGAACCTCCTGACCTTTTTTGTGTTCAATATCCAGTGCCAGATGTGCAATTACTTGCACATTTGTTTCTCTGGAAAAAATAATTTTAAAATAGCGTATGTACTGATTGATCCATTAAAAGTGCCAACTTTGCATGATTTTGTAAATTATGATAATTTAATGCATAGTTGGCACTTTTAATGGACTTTCAATGGAACCTTTAGAGCAACTTTGCATTAAAAGTGTCATTATTTACCGAATGACACTTCATGACAACTGTCATAAACATTCATAAAGACTTCTTTATGTTCATGACAGATGTTATGTCATGTTTATGACAGTGTCATGTCAGTCTTATGCACGCCCCTTCAAATAAAGTGTTGCCCCTTATTCTTCCTGGGCTTAGCGGAGTTGTTGGAGAAGGGGAAGGGACCGTCAGGCAGCCTTAGCTGAAATGTACTCCAAGTCACCTTCCCCTCAGCTTCTCTACATTGGCCCAGCACTTGTTCCTGTCACCTTTTCACCTCAGTCACCACCAGTGTTACTTTGTGTTGCTACCCCATCCCAGCATAGACGGTGCAAAGGCTCCTTCACAGTTTCATCTCCACTGTTCCTCTGAGTAATCAGGCTGGGGTCTCCATTACTTCCCCTCATCTTTTGAGCATTCGTCCTTTGGACCACATGTCCTGGAACTTTAAAACATTTTCCTTGCCCCAGAGAAGCACCAGCTCCACCAGTTTCCTGTCAGCTGCAACACCGGCAGCAGTAGCAGCTCCTCTATCCCCTGCAGCAGCTCAGACATCCTCAGCTGTCCCTTCACCAGCGGGTTTTACAGAGCTCTGGCATGGCCCCCCGAGCTGCAAAGCTTCCTTGTGGGTTGCAGCCTTCTAGGCACCGCCAAAGCTTCCAAGCTGCAGACCTCCACTGCAGTCTCCACTCTGAAGGATCCCTCCCCTTACAAAAAACAATCACGTGCTTCGCATAATCTGTGAAAAAAAATCACGTTTTCACATGTGATTCCCATTTCCTACATGTGGTTCACATTTCCACATGCTGTATACCCACTTTTTTCGCCACTGGGGACAGCATCACCTATTGGTGTCACTTATTTTAGAAGTATTGGTGTAGAGTTTTATAGTAAACTCACTAACTCAGTGTGCATTTGTGATTGAGTCCTTAAGGTTCATATTTTACGAAGCGTGCGTAAGCACATCGGCTGCATCTGTTGCAACCAGGGACGTGCGGTGAGGTTCATAGCTGGTGAGGCACTGACTTAATCAGAGTCAGATTTACAAGTATGCTGTTGATTACATCTGGAAATTTCGTGCATGCACACAACCTTGGAGGGCAAAAACGCTCTGCTTTTACATGACAGCCACAATCGAATAAATCCGTTAAGTCAATGAAACTTGGAAAGGTAGGTATTATTAATTTGGTGCTGTGCTCCACAGCAAAGAGAAAACAAATCAGAAAAACCGTCGAAGTAGGACTCGAAACAACATCTTTCTCGCCCTCAGTCTCGACTCAACTACTCAGACTCATTGCCATAACAACTGACAACAACGTCTCGTTATGTTTCAGGATTCAACACCGAAAACACTCAGATATTTTCCACAAAAATAACAGAACATCCAGTCTGTTGCTGCCGTAATTTTTTAAACTAGATGTTTATTTTCTGATTATTAATAAATAATGCTGTGGTAGATTACAGCTGTCGTTGCTTTTAGCTAACCTAACACTTTGCGGATTATTTTTTCTGCATTCTTTACAAACTTTAACTCACAAAACCCACTTTTAGTAAAAAAATAAATAAAACTAAACAAAAAATGTTATTGCCATCTTACCTTTACTTAAAAATGAAGTCCATGCACCGCTCCTTCTGCGCAAGAACATCTGTCACTTTCTGGTAAAATTCTTCCTTATTTTCCTTCAGTTTTGAAAGTCTCTCCGTCTCAATAGAGATCACTGCCAGGGAAGAAAGTCTTCCTTGATGGGTCCTGTTCCGGCTGTATGTTTTGAGTCTTTTCAATGCTGAGAATGACCGCTCCACATCGCTAGCTTGCTATTTCTTACTCTGCAGTAATGGAAACAATGTCTGGAATCATGGGCACCCCCTGCTATGAGGCAAGAACACTGCCTGCCTCCCCTGAATTTGCTCTCTGCCGTTTCTAATCGCTCCTCAGCACATGAAACACGTTACACAGACTATAGTTTGT
>CAEGAF010113087.1:0-19363 GCA_903067075.1 Micropoecilia bifurca
TGTATTTACAATGAGTAATAACTGATATCTAACACTTAAATGCTGTTATTATTAAACCTACCTTTTATTATATCCTTAAGATTATGAGAATGCGGGAATTTTTCAGCTTGGATCCCAAGGCAAAATCACACCGGAAGTAAGGATCCCCAGCTCCGAGTCATGGCGGCCATTCTCTTGACGTCACTGTGAAAAGGGTCTATATGAAGTCATCTTTACAGGTTCAGAAAAATAAACTAAAGACATTTTAAGTAATAGTTGCAATCAATCTCTCCACTCATTTATATAATTTTTTTTAGAAATTGAACATGATAGTAACTATATTAACATTTTACAGCTGCAGCAGCTTCTTAGATATTGGATCCTCCTTCCACCAGGATCTATAAAGTTCCACATATTCGCTTTACATTGGTGGCATGTTCTGCATTTCAGTTTGAGTTCCTACACACTGAACAATTGATTTATTGATATTCTACCAATGGATTTATGACTTCCAGTTAACTAGTTTGGGATTTTTTTTTCTTTCAAATTTGAGGCATCACATGAAGAAAAGTAAAAAACTTATTGCATAGCAAAAGCTGCTCTGAATTTGTCAAACTATTATGTTAGAAGAGTCAGACGAGCATTTAGCCAATATTGTAAAGAGCGTTTACATTACTGGTAAAATCATAGACTAAAACTAAATGGACATTTTCCCCTGAACACCATTTAAAGAGCTTTAAATGTGTTCTTACGAGTTCTTCCATTTTGTTTAAGAATAATTTCACAAAGAAGTTTATGAAAAAACTTTATTTTTCTGAATAAAGAAATAGCAGCGCTTTATTGTAAAGGACAGTACAAATATTTACATGGTTTATGAAAGAACATTAAAAGATAAGAACAAAGTTTGCTTTTCATGCCGTGATGGCATCATGTTCTCTGAACACGATTGTTTTGGGATTGATTCCGACACTTTTGGTTGTGTTGTGTGTTTTATAGATGCCGATGAGACGATCCGCAATCTCAAACATGTTGTTCCTCAAGGAGATGATGATGAACTGAGCGTTCTTTGTCTGTTCCTGCAACAAGAAGAATGTGTTTTAATTATTTAAGCATACAAAGTTACTGTTGAATAATGTCTTAATGCGGTGAGGATCCTCCCGGTTTACACACTTTAAAGCTCAAAGATCGTCCAGTTGCAATTGAGGACAAATCATAAAAGCTTTAAAAATATTAAAGTAAACTAGCAGCCTGATTGTGCTCACATAAATATAACAGGCGACGATGGAGACGTTCTTGAAGTCCAGCGCGGCGTCGATCTCGTCCATGAAGTAAAGTGGGGTGGGCTTGTAGTGATGCAGAGCAAACACCAGAGCCAGAGAGCTGAGGGTCTTCTCTCCTCCCGACAGGTTAAAGATCTTTTTCCAACTTTTCTTTGGTGGACGAACACTAAAACAAATAAAAATGAAAGAATATGTCAAATACATAGAGCTGTAGCACCACATATAAATCCCAGCATGCACCAATGACATCTTGACTGCTTTTTTTTTTTAATCCTCCCTTACCTGAACATGATTCCCTCAGAGAACGGATCCAAGCTGTCCACCAGCTCCAGCTCTGCATCCCCACCTAGTGTCAGCATCTGGTAGTTCTCCTTCAGCTTGTTTGTGACCATGTTGAAGCCGGTCATGAACTCGTTGAGCCGCTGCTTCCTGAGATCCTCGTAGGCGTGTTTGAACCTGTCTCTGTCCGCTGTGATCTCGTCCAACTGAGCGACGCGCTGCAGGTACAGCTCCTCCTGAGGACACGAAGCGTCGATGTAAAACAAAGTCTGTCTACTAGCGCCAGGTTTTATCAACTGGTGATAAATGTCTGAAATTCTACTCTTGTAAACAACTTTTGTCGCTGTGCCGGGTTTCAACATTAACCGGTCACCGTCGCTCCCACCGTCGCTCACCGCCGCTCCATTAACCGGTCACCGTCACTAGCGAAGCTAGCTAGCAGAGCTATGTTAGCTATATTAGCAAGAGAAGCTATGAAGACATCTGCGCGCGACTCAAACTTTGGCCTGACAGAAAAGCAAAATGAGATAAAAAAAAAACAAAACAAAAAAAACATGTACAACACTAAATAGTTATAACAAAATTTGAAGACCTGTGATTAATATTTTTGAAGTCAATTTATGAATTTAAGATTTCTTCTATTTAAGATTATATGAATGCAAGACCTTTCAAGCAGGCGGAGACCCTAGAAATTGACTGCTGCTCTCGGGCAGCAGCGAATGAGAACCAGACAACCAGGACACCTTGTGGTGTTTGTGTACCTTCTTCTTGTACTCTGCAATGGCTCCTAGATTGGGCTTCATTTGACTACACTGGCTCTCCAGCATGCTGATCTTGTTCACCAGGATGTTTGGATCCGAGATGGCTTCCAGCTCAGCAGGAGGAAAGACACGGAGTTCCTCTGCTGGCTGACCCTCAATGGTGTGAAGGGACAGCTTGGTGCTCTGGAAGACAAAAGACAGGCATTGTTGAAGACAACAAAGCTCCGGGGGCCTGGTTGTTCCCCAGCTCTGTTCTGGTTTAGTTATGCGACTCACCTCATCCTGCCAGTACTTGATCTTGCCATTGTGCTTTGTGATGGCGCCGTCTATCTGCTCAATGGTCAGCCGAACGTTGAGCGACTCTTCTTGCAGCGCGTGCTCCTGCTGCTGCAGGGCCTTGATCTCCATGGAAACGTTCTGATACTGCTCCTGCACCTCAGGCAGAGTGGCCTACACAACCAGAACCAAAGCAGGTGTAAATCAGCTTTATTGATGTTAAGGATGTCCTCTGAGAGAGAAACTCTCCCCCAGCAGATGTAAGACGTTCCGATACGAATAACGTAAATGGTGAGCGCCAACCTCGGCCTCGTGGCAGGCTTTCATGATCTCCCCCGCCTCATCTTCTAGTTTCTTCAGCTGCTCTGTGAGCTCAGCCATCAACCTCCCGTTCTCTTCCAGCTCAGCTTGCACACGAGCGACGCTCTCCTCGCACTTTTTCAGGTTTCTGTGAGACAAACGGAGGATTTAGACGTTACTCCAGTGGTGTTGACAGCAACAGCTAAAGCAGACCAGATCAGAGACAATCATGTCATCGGCCTTCAGAAAGCAAGGCGTTTGAATTACTCTGGCTAGATGCTGCTCACTTGGGAGACGTTTTAACAAGCTGTATTGCTGCAACCAATAGGAAAATTCAACTGCCTGAGCACCGTCAGACCGAAAGGGGCCAGCAGTGAGACGGTTTTAGGCAAATAATACCGAACTAAACAAATTCGCACAGAACTGTAACAACAGAATCCTAAATGACTTATTTAGACAGTTTAGTCAGAAAAAACTAAAGTTGATTTGGGGTTTGGCTTAACTTTAATAGAGCATTCATTACCAACCAACCAACCAAACTAGTAAGGAGCATCGCCAAGAAGAAGAAGAAAGAAAAAAGAAAAAAAAATCAACCTACATTACAAATTACACTGTCTTAGACTCAAAAGATATCAGACCATATTCTATTTTAGATAAATACATAATGTCTAGTTTAAAATGTGACAGGTTGGTACACAAAACAAATAAAAAAGCAAATAATCAGTTAATAGAAATGAACCAATCATAGACTCTAGACTGGATGAAGTAATGCGTGACTTGATGATGAAACTTTGCAAAACCGAATTAAAGGGCAGACGGCATCAAACCTTTGAGCCAAGTCTGCTACACGAGGGAATGTCTCAGACAGGACATTCCTGAAGTTCACAGGAGCATCAACATGTGTGGGTGAGATTTGGATAAGTTTAAAAGTTACCATCTTTAAGACTCACTAAAAGCTCCTAATATTTTGTCACTGTATGAGGTCTCTTAAAGCCCGAGGTTCTCCATGAATAACTTCTATTTTACCAAGGTTAAACTCTAGAAAAAAATAAAATCATCACTAGGAGCCACTTTCTATATCTTAGACATAAAAGCAACCAGGTCTTTATAACCCTCTTCAGTGTGGAAGTCGTTAAAAGATTAAGGAAACAAACGTTTTTACGGAAAACTCACCAAATTGTCTGGAGTTTGAATTGAATAAAAATCAGATAAAGGTTAGACAGTCATACTTTGATGTGTTGATGTACAATACATCTGCATTAACATCAGCTGATGTTAAGTCATTTTTTAACATATCGGCCCCACAGGGGAATATGGAGCGACATTAATAAACAAAGTTAGTTTTCATCATGTTGCTGTTTGGATCATGTTGTTGGGAAAGGAAGTCTGGCGGCCATGTTGTATTTGTTGGGGCATGTAAATAGTGATGCAGCACAGGAAGGTGTGGTGCTTAAATAAAGCAGAGAACCAACGTTAGTAGCGTGATTATGTTTCAGTGTTAAGAGTAGGGGTATATATACAATTGTTATCAGCCAAAACAGGGATATTAAAAACGTATATTTACAAAAATGTTCATATTGGTGAATCTCTACTTTTATTATCTCTCTCTTGTAGACCTTACAACTCATCTTTTTTTTTTTTCATGGTACAAATTTGTTGCACTTGATTGTTGCATTAAACAAATGAGTCAACACGTATTGAAGTCTTTACACAGAAAGCCAGAACTGATATCACCAACCTCAAAGAAAGTCCACCATTAGTGCCAGCAGGGAGAAGATGGACTGTTTCACCTTTAATATTTCCTTCCCTTACCGATCAGCCGTCTTTATGGCCACCTTGGCCTTGGTGATGATGGAGGAGCAGTCGTCAAGCTCTTTGTTGATCTTGTCAAGCTTATCCTGCTGAGCCTTCAGTTTGTGGCTGTTGATGTCAACAATCAAGTTGTGGAGTCTTTTCACCTCGTTTTCCACCTTCCCGGCTTTACTGGACGCTGACTCAAAGTCTAATGAAGAGAGAGGGGAAAAAAACAACAAAAAACGTTGGCATTAAAACTTAAGGCAATCTATTTAAATTAAAATCTACTCTGTATTGAAGATATACTAAAGGGTAGAGTGTATTTTTCCAGAAGTTAAGTCTTAATCTGACATGAGGAAGGATATAATGACATAAAACAATTAGCACCTCTCTTTACAGTTTATGCAAGTTCCTACCTTTCTTGAATGCCTCCAGGCTCTTCTCCATCTGTTTCTGCTTGGCTTTGTCTGGGGCAGCTGCCAGCACGTTGGCTTCAAGCTCCTTAATCTGAAGTTTCAAGTGAGTCTCCTGGTCAGCCAGACTCTGAGGGAAGAAGAGGGGGAGAAACTCTGAGAAACTTCTTTAATTAGGTAAAAAAAAAACTGCTCTTTTGTAAGCCTGGATATAGGCAACTGATATCATTTGAAGCATAAATGAAGCATAAACAAGGAGGCAAACGGTGCATAAAGTGTCGTACGCTCATGCTGTTTGTGTATTTTTCCAGAGTGTTCTTCATCTCTCTGAGCTGAGGCTGCAGGCGCTGGACGTTCTCCTCCAACTGCAGCCGTCTCTCCTGGCAGCCGTGCAGCTCTGACACTTTCTCATTCAGCTTGCTCTCCATTCGGTCGAGCTGTAAAAACACACATGGAAAATTAAGTTTTGTTGTGACGGAGGACACGCTTGGTACACGCTTGGCACAAGCACTTAAGCTGCCCAGTTGGACTTACACTATTTAACTTGAAGACGAGTGAAAAGAGCACAATGCTACTAATATATTGTTATAGATATTGAGGGGAAAAAAACTTAGTTTGCATAGACAAATGCATAATATGCATTATTCTTATCAGTTTAATAGAACAAAAAGTCAATAATAAAAGAGTTCAACAGCCAGCTTCTGCCTGAATTAAATCCTAATATTTTCAAACTATAAATACAACCAACAGAATGTACTTTGATGCTAACAAAGGCCAAATAAATGGAGATAACATTATGCCTTTGTTTCTCTTTAGATTCCAAACTAAACCTCCAACATTTTGTCCGTTATCACCACTGTCTTTAGGGAGAGGAAACTGGACTTCATTCAAAATAAGGATCAGAAATACTTCAAACTAATCAAAAGTTAGTTTTTTTGAAATGCCATGCTTAAGTTGAAAATGTGACCTTTTATTTATTTATTTGCATGTTTTGAACTGACCTCGCCCTGTGACACCTCTTGGCCGATAGAAGACCCCATCCTGCCTTTCATAACTCTTCCACCGCCAGTCATTGTTCCTGTGCAACAAAAACAAAATGAGAAACAAAAACTTTGGCTGAGAGTTAATTATTAACCACCCGTCACAGTCTGTGAAGGACAAGCTGAAATAAGATAACACTTTGCATTGTGATGGTCCAAAAGGCTGCTTTGACAAATGACAAAAGTTAATTTATATTATCCAGTAATAATCTAGATTAAGGAAGATGAGTTCAATTACAAAAACAAGGAGACTCTGTTGTTTTGGATTGATCATCAGGGCAAAATACTTAAAACTGCCATGCTAACATCATACCAACAATACAGAGCAAATATAGCAAATATTTTCAGATGAAATACTTCAGATAGTTCATCTGAAAAGGTTAGCATACCATATTATTGTAGTTTGCACCAAAAATAGTTTATATTCTGCAACTCTTTCTGCAATTTCATTCGGACTCTTTCATATACTATGTAATTTTTTTTAGTACAGTTACAGCCTTTATTTAAAGTCTTCTACTCCTGACTGTAAAATAAGCTGCAAACATATAAAAAAAAAACATTATATAAAAAATACTGATACACAAGCTTACCTCATCACGTTACTGTTTTTGTGAAACAACTGAACTGAGCTCAGCCCATTAGAATTTACATCAAAAGATATAATCAATCTTTTTTTTATCATTCCCAATTAAATAAAAGCAGAAAGGACACCCAGACTGAGTATTGAATGTACACAGGTTCAGGAGAATCACAAACAGCTCCAGGAACTGATAAGTTGTTTTATCAGAAAAGGTTGAAGTTATAAGAAAAACAAGACTCATGCTTTAGTCAAATAGTTTCTGCCGTCAACCTTTAACAGTTTTTTAACACCAGTACCAGCTGTGGTTACAAATTGACCAAAAAGAAAAAGAAAAGGAAAGAAAGCAGGACAGGAATCCATGAAAGAGTGACGAATCTCACCAACCTGCCATCTCAATTATCTGCCCCTTCAGGGTGACCACCCTCCAGCGTCTGTCCTTCTGGAAGGCCATCCTGGTGGCCTGCTCCATGTCTTGAGCGACCAGGGTGTCCCTCAGGGCGAAGTAGAACGCTGGTCTGACCCTCTCGTCGTTTACTCGCACCATATCAAAGAGGCGGGGGCTGTTCTCCGGCGTGTGAACGGGGGTCATGTTCTTCTCCCAGACTTTCATCTAAATCGTTTATTTTTTAAAAAGCAGTCAAAAGGAGAAACAAAACTGTTTTAAAGTTTACTGAATCTTAAAGGCCTGCTGACTGAAGTTTCTAAGAGTTGCGTTACCTTGTCAAGGCCGATGAAAGTGGCGACACCGATATTCTGCTCCTTGAGGAAAGTGACACATTTCTGAGCCGTGTCGATCGTATCCACCACGATGTTGTCCAGAGCACCGCAGCAAGACGAAATGGCCACGTCGTACTTCTCATCTATGGCTCCGAGATCTCCCTACGAACACCAAAAACATTTAAAAAACCCCGCATTACGATTATGAGAAACAAATACAGGAATAATGACAAAAAATATATACAAATGAAAAGGTTTTCTGTAACGTGTAAACAAGTTTTTACCAATCTTCCGTAGATTCCTGGGATTTTGCCGCTCTTCTTGAGCTGCATCAGGGCGTCCAAGACTTTTCCTCGGCTGCGATTGGACGACAGGGAGCTCTTGGCTTCGTCCACCTTTTGCTGCAGTTCTCTCACCACGTGCCTATTTTCATTATCCACCTTCAGCAGCTGCTCCAACTCTTCCTGGTCCTGTAGTGAAACATGGAGAGTAAGTAAAGCAGAATCTCCCTCTGCAGGCTTCAACTCTAACTTAAGGCTTTTTTTAAGACTATTCCGACAGAAATTTAAGACAGGAATGTACAAAAGAAAAAGCATATTTTATATTGAAGGTTTTGGCAACAAAAATGCACATAACACAGCATGGGCTGGCAATAGAGGTGAACCGGTGGTGAAGACAAACGCCGTCCTGCAAACTGAGAATAAACATACTTTCCCATGATAGACACACAAAAAAAGCTAGCTAGCAATGGTATATTAGCAGCTAGTTAGCAGCAGCCTCAAAAGACTCAAGTCAGAATGGAACAAAAATGTCAAGCAAGAAAAAAAAATATATATATATTGACTAAAGATTATATAGTGCTGCCATGACAAAATTTAAAACCTGTGATCAACTTATATCAAGCAAACCTAAATTTTATTTTAATGAATATAAAATATTTGAAGGTCTTGACTTTAGATACATGGAACTTAAGTCTTTACGCTGATTTTGCTTTTTCTCTGTCGATCGTTTTACCTTCTTGAGCTCCTTTTCCTTCAGGGGGATTTGGACCTGCAGGTCTTTGATGGCGGGCCGGCGCTCCTGCAGAGTGTCAGAGGTCGTCTGGAGCGTCTGCTTGGCCGCGTTGAGCTGAGTCAGAGCCGTTTTGTGGCGGCTGAGGTAGATGTCGAGCTCGGACTGAGCGATGTCCATTTGAGAGCGGGTCTCGTTTACGGCCTTGCTGAGTTCCATGAGCTCTTTCTCTTTTTTCTGGAAAGTAACAGTGGTGTAAAAAACAAACAAAAAAAAAGTATAAGATAAGAAAAATTGAAGACTTCATTTAACAAATAATGCAGAGCTATTCCGGTAACCTCAACCAAGTTGTCAGGACATCTGCAACCACACACACACACACACACACACACCTCTTTGTCCTGTTGCAAGCCGCTCGTCTCTTCCTTCAGACTTTCCATCACTACTTTCAGTTTTTCTTCTTCTTTAGCTTTTTGCTTCTCCAGGTCTTCTTTTTGGGCCGTTGCTTCAGAGATGGCTTGTTCACTGCTGGCTGGTATGCCTCGCACTTCCTCCAGCTGAATAATGAGCCAAACAACAAATAAAGAACCGTTAAAACTGAAGGAGAATTTCACAATTTTCTCAATTCAAAATGTGAGTATCAGTTCATTAAGCAGTGATTATTATGATTCAAGACAATTTTTTTTCTGTTAATTATTTTTTTAGAACTAGTGAAAACCCTAAATCAAGTCTCACACATTTTCAGTTTTATTTTTTTTTTTTTAAATATATAAATATATATACAAGACGAATGAGAAAGAAATTTAATACAGAAATGTTACAGCCTATGTAATCATCTAAAAAGACTTGAAAGTTGTCCAGTGAGTTTTCGCACCTTCAACAAGTAGGTAAGCCACAAGTTCCTGCTTAAGAACTCGTCTCTTCATATTACTGTATCGAAGCAATGGCAAGTTGAGAGAAATAAGTATGGTAAAAAAAAAGAAAAGTGCAAAAGTAACAGCAAAAACTGCTGTCTTGTGAGGACTGTGAACAAAAGCCCATTCAAGAGTTTGGTGGAACCTGACGAGGTTTGGAGAGCAACATTAGAAGCGTGTTACCTGGGATAAGAAAGAAGAAGGGAGAAAAAAAAGACTAGACTGTTGCTCAGTGCTGAAAAGAAGTTCTTATTTCATCAAAGTAAATTTTGAACATTGAGAAGTCAAGCTCCAAGACTCTGGAGGAAGAGTGGTAAGGCACAGAAGCCATGTTTGCTTGAGGTTCCTACAGTCTGTGTGGATTTGGGGGGCCAGGTCACCTTCTGCTGTTTGTCCACAGGGTTTCATCAAGTCCATCCAGAAACGTTAGAGCACATCACGCTTCCCTCTGCTGACCAGCTTTATAGAGATGCGCATTTCATTCTCTAGCAGGCTGTGGCACCTGCCAACACTGCCAAAGCTTCCAGTCTATTGACCACGGTGTAACCATGAGTGACCACCAGCAAATTCACCCGAAACAAAAGTAACAAGAGTTTAAGGTCAAGAGGAAGAGGCAAGAATAGAGGCGAGTTAAAGGCGGCTACTAAACAACCTGGGCTTCCATTACGCCACAACAGACACACGATTCTTTAATAATTTAACTGACAAAGAAACATAATTAGTTGTCTTTTTTTGTTCAGGTGCTAAAATAAATGAAATGATAATCTATATATTATTGTGATAAATATAAAATGTAATCCATGGAGCACAACATGGCACTGCATCCGTCATCTCCATGGTTACCTGCCTATGCATTTTGTAGTCTATTGAATACACATATTTGCTGCTGTTATGATGCAAAAAGTAAAAAGTGAGTTTAGTAGTTGTTAGTAGACAAGATGTATGCAGGTTCAGCTCAAAGAGGAAAAGAGGAACTAAAAAGAAAAACACAGGAGACAATAAGGAAGCTGTCTGCCACAAATATTTATATTATGTAAATATATATTACTGTTGTCAGCTTCCAAAAGCAAGAAAATGTCCACCTAATGTGAAAAATACTTTAGAGTGCATTACTGATAGAAAACATAAATAAGAAACTGAATAGATGTAAAGCTAATAAGGACCTTTAGGTCCAAGAAGATAAGATGCAAGGATGTAATTCCTATTTTTCATCCGTTAGCTTTAATTACAAAAATCAAAAATAATGGTAATAAAAAAATTCATTTTCAAGCTAGTTTTGACTTTATCGAGATAAAATCTGAAACCAGGCCACTGATTTATGTATTTACACTTTGAGGTTTCCAAGAGAGACGATGACTCATTTTGATCTTGCAACTTTGATGTCGATCTTTTTCCCCCTCTTCACCTCGGACGATTTTGCAAAACAAGCAAAAATGTAAGAATTTAGTTTTATGACAAGTGCAGTCTGTAGATGTACAGTCAGAGCCGCTATAAATAAGAAAGCCAAAACGAAAATAAAAAATGTAAATATTAGAAGAATCAATTGAGATTAAAGATAGATATTTTGAAGATCTTTACATCAAAAGTGCACGCAAAATTTAAAAACTATTATTTGACTCACATATATATCTTTGTTTTTTGTTTGCAATTATTTTTCATTTCATTTCTATTGTTACACATAAAAAGAAAGAAAGAAAAGGAGAAAAGAATAAAGGGAAGCAACACAACAACCTCATTTAATTGTGATAGGATTTCCTTTAAGACTTTGCCTGTAGGAGATCTGACTTAAGTCAGAACATCCCATTTTACTAACTCAAATACATAAAGCTCAGATTACTACCTGTTGTGAAAGTGTTATTTCTAAGAAACATGATCAGGACTGTGTTTAATTGTCTGTGGATCACAATTCGGACCATTAAGCAAGGAAACCACATGATGATGCTCCATTTATGCATGTGGTGTAAGACCTGGAATAAATTTGATAGAAGGAGGTCCCATTGGGAGGGGAAAGCAAAAAAAAAAACAAAAAAACAAAAAACACACAAAACAGACACATAAAAAACAGAATCTGTGTAAATTACCAGCTACTATACGATGCATTCTAAAGCAGACCGAGAGCACACATGTAATCAAATATAAGCACACGAGGACCAAACAAGCCCTGGTTGAGACTGGCACAACAGTCTGCATTTTGGCAGAGCTGAAACAAAGCAAGAATTGGCATCTGCATATATAGTTTATGTTCTGTAGGGTTAACTGCGGGTGAAATGTGAATGTGGCTGCTGGAAGTGTTACACAAGCCAGGCCATAGTTGACTACCACACAGCAGAACACTGCTCCCCAGAGGTCAGCCTGCCTCTGCCCAGCTCCCCCTCTGACCAGCAGAGTTCCAGAAGAAAAGACTTTCAGAGCTGGGAGGAAACGTCAGCCGCTCGTCCCCGAAGCAAAGCCTGACAAATGATTTGGATCAGCTTTGTTGCAAAAAAATAAAAGGGTCAGCAGTTTAATCCATCAGGACAAAAATAGTTTAGCGAAGCACACGCCCAGATTCACTTTGTGCAGCTTCACGGCCCCCTAGTGTCTGATAACTCGTTGACAGTTTCACATTAGTTTTTATTTTATTCCACCGATAGTATCACTTTAATGAAACCACAAAAATCATATAAAACATCTCTTCTTCAAGCACTGCTGAAAAGAATTTTTTTTAAATAAGAAATTATTTGTACAGTAGCCGTTTCACTATGACTAATTCATAAAAAAAAGGAACCATTCCTTGATGCAAATATTAGTGAGTAAAAATATCTAGATTTTAAGTAAGACAAAAAAAGCCACTGTTATGCATTTTCTTTACTATCGCAATCAACATGCAGTCAGACAAAATGCTGTCACAAAAGCTATTAAACAATTTATTTATTGTTTTTTTATTTAATTTGTATCTCTTCAGAAGCACAAGTTTTCACATAAAAAATGATAAAAAAAATATCACACTGTGAAAACACTAAATCCTAATAAGTAACTTTGGTGTAGATTCTGATTTAAACATCTGAAACAAGTCAAAGCAAACCTACAGCTAACTTAGGAGCTTGTTTTGTGTAAATAAGTAATAATTCCTTAATATTAATAAAATAAAAACAACCAGTTCCACTCAGATTACTTCACTTACACCACATTTTCCCTCATGTAATCAGTGAAATAATCTGCCAGACAAACTGGTACAGTTTCATCTCTATTCAAGAATTACTGACTTAAAACAAGATCCTACATCTTACTGAAAAGTTACTTGTAAGTATGTTTTGACTTATTTTAGGTGTACCAAGATATTCGTACTAGAAGCTAAACCAAAAATACTTAGTAAAATTGTGTTTTTCAAGTAAGAAATATTTTCTCCTTAAAGAAAACCTGATTAAAAAAGTAATAATATATAAAAAATGATTGCCAGTTGTATGTCTCATGCTGGGAAACCGCATGAGACATACAACCCCTCCAAACAAGTCATTTCACTACATCTTAGCAACAAAAAGAGTAAACACCAAAATCCTTGTGGTTCCATTTCTGACACATTTTTTTAAAAATAGATATTTTATTTCTTCATGGGCCACGACCTAAAACACACATACCAACACCGTCAAAGCCACTGCTGCCTCAGCATTACTTTTTAATTAAATGTGTGGGGTAAATTTAGAAAACACGCCTCTGTCAGATCCAGTATCTATGTGCCTCTGAACTGTGCTGCTGCTGCTGCTGCCTGCAGTGACACTGTCAGAGTGACACAACTTATCTATCCCAGAGCAGTAAACACTAAAACCAAGTGAGATAAAGTCACTGAACTGCATGCTACAGTGGATCTGCTGCAACCTAAAGGCCAACACACCTTTTTCTGGTCTTTTTCCAGCTGCTTCTGCAGTGCCTTGTTCTTGCTCTTTGAGTGTTTAATCTTCTCACGCACTTCAACATCCTGCAGGTCCAGCTGGGTGAACTTTCCCTTCTGGGTCTCAATATACTTGTTGATCTTATTTTTTTTCCTGGTGGAGGAAAAGCATTTTTTTTAAAGAATTAAATTCAAATCAGTTTTATGGGGGGAAGAAAATCTATCAAAAGCAATCCTTAAAAAAAACTAATAAATAGGAGAAAAGGGGAAAACAGTTAGTTTCTGTAACATTTTTTAAGGGAATGACAGTACATGAAACTGTCATGTTTCTACTCTTTTTCAAAGCTAACTTCTTTATAAATAACTAATTTCAAGTAGATTAGAAACTTTTTTTAAATTAGAAAGTGCTGATGAATTCTTCTAAATGTTTGAACAAGCAAATTTAAACCTAAATTAACAGAACTGTTACTTGGTACACAAACCGGGTTACATTAGTAACAGAAGAAACAAGTTAATGAAAGTAAAAAAAAAGAAGAGAAGCAGATTTCTTACTTTTCCACATTTTGGAGCTCTTGGTTCATTTTTTCCATCTCTTCTGATATCTTTGCATTTTTTTCGGTGAGCTCCTTGGTTTCCTCCAAGATCTTTTGCTTTTCCTGTTCTTTATCAGTCACACGTTTTTGCAGATCATGACTAAAGGCAAACAGAAACCAAAATATTTGCTTAAAAAATATTTTAAAAATCTAATTATGCAATAATATTTGTTTTCTATTTATACACTTCATAATGGTAAGATATCAGAGAAGCATCCCACAGAGCTCTTGCTAGTCCTTCTTTTTGTCATATTTTGTCCTGTCTGGAGCACAGAGGTGGTGCTGATGTAACTCACACATAGTACTGGTGGAGTTGGCTCTTATGTTTGAAGATGTTGTTCTCCAATGTGAGGAACTCCACGGCTTTATTCTTTTCCCCCTCCAAAGCATTTTTCTCCTTTTCTACCAGCTTAACTCGATTTAGCTAGGACAGAAGAAAAAAAACAACTGATATTTTAATGTCTAGACAAAGAGTAAAAAAATAAATAAATGAGACAAATCCTAAATTCTGCAGTCTAATGAAATTAGGCAATCCGAAACTACACCAGAGTCATAAAAATAATTAATTACAGCAGAATCTAAATTAAATTAAATAAATGACTCATTTGTGAGCTGGTGTAATTTAACTTCTGAGTAATACTTTATATCTGAATGTCAAAGTGAATGAGAGGGTTGTCTCACAAAACGGACAGAGTGCCTTTATATTTATTATCTCATTTGTTCACCTCTCAGCGCGACTATGAAGTTTTACAAAAAACACTCCCAAACAGAAACAAACCCTTGCAAGTGTAGTTACCTTTTCTCCCCTTTGCTCATTGAGAAACTCGATGCGGCGAGACAGAGTTTGGATCGGTTCTTTGAGACGGCAGGAACCGATGATGTCCTCCAGGTACTCCAGCATCCCCTCATCATGCTCCGTCTGACCTTTAGGCTTCATCATGGCAATCTGCTCCACCTCACCCTACACACAGCCCACAAAAGCAGATTGTAAAAGGTACATACTGATTCACAATAGGGCTGCACAAAAATCACTAAAATTATAATAATAAAAAATAAAGAACATACACAAGAAAATTGCACCTTTTTTAAAAAAATAATAATTTTAAGACAGAGACAGCTCTCTCCCACACAAAATTTTAAACAAAGTGCACAAAAGTGTAAATAACATTACACAACACAGAAAGACGACCCGATTCCACATACAAAATAAATAAATAAATGAAAAATCCTGTCACTGAAAATCTCCAACTGTGAAGGGATAAATTACATGATTGCATTTGTGGAACATAAAACATGGAGTTACTACTGCTAAAACATCACAACAACCCACCAATAATAATTTATAGCGATGACAGAAAGTTATTTAAATTGTCATAAAAATGGATATCGTTTTTGCAAAAATGAATAGCGATGCACCGATCTGGCTTTTCCTTGCCAATGACAATTTTTTGGTATATTAAAAGCTTTGGCCAGCGAGTCTGATTCATTTTATTTTGAGGAGTGTCACACAGAAGAGATGAAAGATGAGCTCAAAGCTTCCTGATCACTGGAAATAGCTTCAAAACTAACAAAATGAGGAGTTGCATGATTATCTTAATTCAAGTGTCAAAGTTTCTCTAACCTTATATTTTAAATCAACCTAAAATATTTTTTTCAAAGTATATTCAGTTGGTGGATTTTTTTGCAGACAGAATAAGGGAGTTTTCTTTATTTCTGATACATTCTAAAAATAGGAGAAAAATAAAGACTTTTATGTATTTTAGCAGCCAGTCAAAGAACAGGACCAAGCAACAAAAAAAAAATTGTCCAATTCCATTCCCTGGCTAACTGATTTGTGCATTTCAAAAAATGAGAGCTATTAAAACAAAACTGACATCTCTAAAACTACATACACACACACACACACTTCCTCAACTCTCCAGTGCAATCCTACTGGAGTGGACATGTGCATTTATTGTAAATACCATGTTAATTAATAATATTATTTATGATTTATTTTTTAAATAAAATGCTTCTTTTATAAAGTCTTAATTTGAGATATTTTTTAAAAAAAGAAGAAAAAACAATGTAGTTTAAATTTTTAATGAGAGAAAAAGCAGCTTTAAGAAAGAGTTGGGTGGTGGGGGAATCTCCACATCATCCTCTCCTCTGATCAGTGCACAAACTACACAGCTTCACCTTATTTACCAGAGGCCTGGAAAAGTGAAGTGACCTTGAAGACCAAGTTTAAACCTATACCCATAACCATGCAGCCATGTCACCGACAGAAACATACAAGAGGAATGAAAATGGACATGCTCACAATGAAAGAAAAAAAAAAAGTTCACCACTGAAATAAAATAAAGAATTCAAATACAGCTAAATTTTAATCATGTGCCTTCAGGTGATCAGTAATAACCAGGCAGGTCAGATGCAATACACTCCTACCCCTGCAAAGTGCAACATGTGAACATTTTCAGGGTGAGGGTGAACACATGGGAAAAATATATAAATAATTAAAGAAAACATTATTTTCAAGAATTCAGACAAGAAAAAAACCACAATATATATATATTTTTTTTTTTCAATAAAAATGGCAGTGGAGGGTGTTTTACCCTGTCACCCTGAAGCAGCACTGCTAATATTGGTTTTTTATTTTTCCTCACACACCAATATTTACGTGCTGCTAAAGTGTGGCAGGTACATGAGAAAAAGAGGGTCCAACCTGTCTTCCACTGGTGGCTCAGCCTCCCCCCCAAAACAAAAAGTCCCTCATATAGTGGGAAATCATTCAAACACTCACATGCATGTTGGTCAGCTGGTCAAATTGTGTCTTTTCCTTAAAATTCTAAAGCAGCAAATAATGGTTCGCACCTTTTTTACATTGTTTCAAACCATGATGCGCTGCTATAGCAGTCTAAGGGATGGCAGAGCACTCTCCTCTCCTCTCTTTTCCAATTCCAGTGCAACAGGTTATTTCACCCTCCCCCACAACCCCCAATACACACACAAAAAGACAGGCAGGACATAAAATAATATTTTAAAACTTTCACCAGGACATGGGATGGAGCGCAGGGACTGGTAAACAGAACAGGATGGTCATAGGAAGAATAAAATAAAAAGTATTTTTTTTTTTAAATAATAACACAATTACCTGCAAGATCAGAAATCTGTTGTGGTCTAGATCAATACCGTGGCTGCGGAGTAAAGTGCCAACTTCTTTGAAAGTGGCCTTTTTGCCATTGATATGGTAGTAAGAGGAACTGTCTCTGTTGGCAGTCCTGGAAACATAGAACTTGCTGTTAGGGACGACTTCGTAGTCATCTCCTTCCTGGCTCAGGGGGGGGAGGGGCAGAAGACACAGCAGCAGAACAGAAGAGTTTAGGAGAGACTCAAACAGCTCTAAACATCCAGCTTTACAATTCACAGCACTCACAAAAATCACTGGTTGTTACAAAGGGAAGAACGCCGGAGACAATTAAGACTTAAAAACTTCCAAAAACATCAGAGATTTAGACAAGCAACTGTAATGTGTTGGGGGGGAAAAAAATTAAAAATTAATAAAAATATATTGGTGCAATTTGTCACATTTACATTAGTTAAACATCTTCAGTGAAATGAGGAGATTGCAAATGTACAACAAAAGAGTTGGCAACGTGCCTAAAAATTCTTTACTTTAGCAAACAGGGCTTGTATTTCAGGCTGTGTACACCACCTTTACAAAAAATTATTTTTACTCCAGAAACAGTATTTCTGTTGGAGGAGGAACTCCAGAAAAATTAAGTCATGAGTTTAACAATTTGATTTAATTTTTACAGAACTTGTGAAGCAAAATAAAATACTTCTTTTTCAATGTAAGGTCAGCCAGGGACAGAATTATTTACACTCCCAAAAGGCAGGATAAAAAAAAATTAATGTGAAAAAATATTGTTTAGTGTTTTATCTAGCAGTAAAATGTGATCTGAATAGAATCTTCCCTGTCACAGATATATTTACACTGCAGTAAAATAACTTTGGCCGTGTCAGCAAATTGTTAATTCAAAATTAAATATAAAAAATAATAATAATAATAATTTTAAAAAACAACTGGAAATACAGGCAGTGACTAGTGCGATGTGAGGTGAATATAGCATGAGGGGGTGTAAACTGTAACTTTCAAGACTGATTTGAGTTTGTGTTTACTCACTAATGCTACAAATGAGTGGCAATTCTATAATACATCTGATAAATAATATTTTTAAAAATCTGACCGTCATTACTGTCCTGGAAAAAATATTTTTTTAAAAACTGCCTGATTGAGTTTTTCAGTTTGGGCTGAATATTGAACCATATGAAATGAGTGTATGTTGTTTCAGTGTGAAAGAAATATAGATAAATATACCTTATCAATAATCTTTTGAAAATGCACCTCCACAGTACAGCTTTGCACATCCTTGTGTTTATCAGAGCTGTGAATCAGCACCGAGAGCTTTTTCGATCTGATCTTTTGAGCTCTGTATCCAAACACAAAGAGCATTGAATCTATCACATTGGACTTTCCACTTCCATTGGGACCAATGATGCAGGAAAAGCGCTGGGAGACAGGTAAGGAAGGAGATAAAAATATAAGAAATCAATTATATGAAGATACACAACATCTACAACAATTGTGTAAAGGTTGTATTTTTAGAGACGTGTGGTAGCATTTTATCTAGGTAAATCTGTAATACTGAAAGTATTCCATGTGAGTGTAGTTAAGGGTTCATGTGCTAAAACCCAGCTTGAGCAGAAACTGTGTGAGGAAAATACAGTGAAAAGGCAAAGGTTTGAAGAAAGTCATAATTAAAATGGAACTGTGGGAACAGCAATAAATCACCTCTGGTTGAGAGATTCACTAACAAAATCAAAATGGAGGATTGTGACCTTATTTTTTTATTTATTTAAAAAAAAAAATTTCAATATAGTTAAACACCATAAAACTGCACCCTTTTCTAGTGTTTTAATATTTGTACGTCTTCAACAACAGGGTACAAAAAAAGAAGCCAGGAAAAAAAATAAGACTAAGACAAAAACAGCAAGGTTGACACTTAACACAAGTGATCTTATCAAACAGATTCAAAGCAGTTTTGCCCTGCCAGACATAAAATAATCATTTAAAAAAAAAAAAAAAAAAAAGCTTCACATCCATGTTTGGTCATACCTTGTGAAAAGGCCCCAGAATCTGCTCCCCTGCATAAGACTTAAAGTTGCGATTAACTAAATGTGTGATCATCAGGCGAGGAGCGCCCGGTTCATTGGTCATTGCTGGGGGCGGAGGTGGAGGGATGCTGCCGAGAATCTCCTCCAAACTTCGACTATCAACCGCCTCAGTAGCTTCACCCTGAGACGGATCTGTGGCACAACAAAAGTACAACTTTTTATTCTTCTGGTGCGAGTCGTTTCAGGTGGTGTTGGTGGAGAGAGAGAGAGAGAGAGAAGAAGAGGGGTGGAGGGGTGGGTGGATGACTGGGGGAGGGGTGGAGGAGCGCGCGCGCGCGCACACACACACACACACACACACACACACACACACACACACACACACACACACACACACACAC